>VXBW01002069.1:341956-368429 GCA_013400375.1 Thinocorus orbignyianus | reverse complement strand
GAGAGGTCCCTTCCAACCCCACATCATTCTATGATTCTGTGATTTTTATCATCATTCTTGCATTCTTAGCGGTTACAAACACAGTGGCGTTTCACCTTCAGTTATTCTGAATCCTTGGCATCCTTGATGTTCTTTAAGAATACAAAATAAATTTCAACCTTTTAAAAGTATATTTTAGAAGGTAAGAATAAAGAGCTGTAAAAAGGTCACAAAGCCCTGTAAAACCAGAGACTTGGTATAAACAATAAATACCTTGCTAATTAATATATTCTTGAAGAACAGAAGGCTGATAAGGAACATCCCACAACAGGAGGTTCTGAAACCAGCTGAAAACCAGACAGCTGCTGAATAAGGCAGGAAGTCAACAAATATTTGCAGTAACCCGGGGAAAGGTAAAGGTGGCAGTGGGAGATGGCAACCACCAACTCAACTGGAGACCAAACTGGACTACTGCCCCCATGGTACTGAAGCACGCACACATCAATTAAGGAACCTCATAACTTTAAATGAAGGTGAAAGACTCTACTAACCAACAGAAATTGTTAAGGTAAGGCACTAACCAGTAATTATAATTAACTGCGTATTTTGAACTGTATAAATATTCCTAAGAGTTTTTAGGCCAGTGTGCTAGCTTTGTGGATCACCACCTTCCACCCAACTCTGCAGAAATTCAATAAATAGGTAATACCTCTGCTCTGTGTGTATATTGGTGTCTGCACAACAGGTGAACAGCCCCACTTTGGTACATCATCCTCAGAGTAACCTGTTTGTTCCAGATCAAGGTGGTGTAACTTTCCTGCAACAGTTTTGCTCCCAGGATTCAAGTTGAAAGTAAACACAATGTCTCTCCAGTGGTTGTGGAGATCAAGGATCTGAACAATTTTATTAGATGAGTAGAACTCCTACATATTCAAGGATTTAAATTTGTTTGCAAGACAGCAAGCAAGTGGCTTGTGTCTCTGTCTCATTTTGTTCTTCTACTTAAAAATGCAAGTATCTATTTTACCAGATTTCTTTTATAATATTTTATATAACTGACCTAATTTATTGCAGAGCATACTTACTATGGAAAGCTCTCAATATCGTGCTGTATTTGTACAAGTGCTCAAAATAACCTGGAACAGTACTGCTAAGAACATAAGGCCTACTCTCCCCTAGATTATGATTGTTTCTTTACTGTTGGACTGAACTACTACAGCTGCATCACAGAAGTAGCATGCAAGTTGTTTAAAGGCTGCTGCCACCCGTAGTAGCATGCATGACACAGGAACAGGTTAGTGAAGTAAATCAAGCAGTTCAAGAACCTAGGTGGAAGTCCAGGCACGAAAAGGCTATTTGAGGAATGAGATGTAGTATCTTATTCTACCTCCTGTTTAATTTTACTTTTTTATTCTGCAAGGTAATACAGCTAGAAGTTTACAAACAAGTAAAATTGCTAAACTCAATTCTTGCAAAAGGCATTGCCTTCAGGCAGTAAAACTAAGATAGCCATGGAAAACACCCTTGAACATGAAATACTGCTATTGTCCTTGACTATTTCAGGTATGTAAAGGTTTTAATAAATGGATAGAATTATTGCATCAAGGATTTTTTGAAACTGGCTCAGAAATTGCTGGAGACTAGGTCTTTTATATGAGAAGAAACTAAAACCACTGTGACTTACCTGTTTGGTCTTTTTCATTTTTTCTGCTTGCTCCTTTCTTCCACTGCTCTTTGGTTTTGTTGGCTTCCTCATGCTGCTTCTGCTCAGCCAGTGATTTATTTAGTACCTGGGAAAGAACGGAGTCTCCTTCCCCAACCAGAAACATGGTCTTGAACTTGTTATATAGCATTGTAGATTTCTCCATAATAACCTGGCTAACTTTGAATTTCCGTATCTGAAATCAAAGTAATAAAACCATGAGCTCCACTTAGATATTTAAGTACCTATACAATTTCATCACATAGAATTGTCTTGGTTGGAAGGAACCTTTAAGATCATCTAGTCCATCAACCAACCTAACCCTGATAGAAACCATCACTAAACCATGTCACTAAACTCTATGTGTACCCGTCTTTTAAATACCTCCAGGGATGGTGCCTCAACCACATCCCTGGGCAGCCCATTTCAATGCTTAATAACCCTTTCAGCGTAAAAATTTTTCCTAATATCCGATCTGAACCTCCTCTGGTGCAACTTAAGGCTGTTTCCACTTGTCCTATCGCCTGTAACTTGGGAGAAGTCATTCATGAATTGTGGGAACCAGAACTGGTCACAGTACTCCAGTAATAAATAATACTGATACCAATTTAAGAAAATACACAGGTTAATTTGATTAACATTGCAGATCTCACCTTCTTTAGAGTCAGAATCATCTCTGTATGTTTCTGAGCTTGTTGCATTGTAACTTGAAGGGATGCAAGCTCATCAAGAGCCTCAATACACCTGTTCACATCCTGTATATCAACGAGAAATTAGTTTGAAGACTTAACTTACATGTTAATAATCCTTAATTAGCAACATTAAAATTTCCATGCTCAAGAAGTAACTTCCTGTAATATCCTGACTACATGCTTTATTTTGAATGATTTAGACAAACTTGCAAAGAAAACTTAGTATCAGTTGCCTTTCAGCTACTTCCACAATAAAAACACAGATGCTATTTGAATAGCTTACAATTTTTAACAATAATGTTATATTTTCAAATAGCTTTATGCCATTTCACAATTCTAGGAACTCTAGTACTTGCTTGCTTGAAGCTGTTCTCCATAGTCAGCTTTTTCCATACACAGTTTTTCCCAAGTGACTTGCAAGTCAGGGTAGCAAAGCAAATTAAGGGGACTGCAGTTAATACGCAGAGCTGTATCTCTATAGACTTACCAGTTAAAAGTCTGATGAATGCCATACTATGCAGAGCACCCAGAAGTAACGATGTGAGCTTCTGATCCATTTCTAAGAACCACTGTCAGACTTAAGTCTCCTTTCTGTAATACTTATTTCTCAACTTCCTTCAGCTACTCTTGCTTATTTTACTTCCCACTTACAACTAATACGATTCACCGTCAGCCCAGCTTGTAACAATATTCTTCATCTTGTATAAAGTTGTAGTGCCTGCTCTCAAGGGAAATTAGTATTAAAAAACCCCAAACGTATCCAGACTATGCTCAGCAGAAGTCTTATTATCATGTTTACTTGATAAATACAATTGTGATAAACTTTGAAATGGAGGTCTCTCCTGATTGTCTTAAGATGACTTCATTCTCTGCTTTGGCCTCATCAGGTGATTTGCAGCAGACATCCTAAGGATATCACCCATATTAGTCTGCCTACTAACCCTGACCTATAACTTCCCAGTTGGCTTATCGCCTGTCCCAGTGCAGAGCTCCACATGTTCCCACTGGTCTTCCACAAAAAGAGTTATCCCACGTCTTGTCTCCCCAGAACTAGTCTTTCCTAAAGAGCCTATATACATACAAGGCAAGGCCCCAGTCCCACAAACCATCCCACTAAATCTCTGATACCAGAGAAACCATAGCCTTGCAGCTGCAGACAGATGTCCAGCTCCTCTGGTTTGTTCAGCATGCCGTATGCTTTAGTGTACAGCCACGTGAAAGAGGCACCCAGTTGTGCTGACTTGCCAGGAGGGTTATGCTGTGCTGCCAGCGCTTCCTCATGTCTGTGCATATGCTTGTGGTCCTGTTTTGCTACTTGGGTCCTGTTATGTTGAGGTAATTGTTGATGGCAAGGCCAATTCTGTTCACATAATGTTGCATCATTTGATTGCCGTCCTGCTCCATCACTTCCTCACTTTCTCCTCTGCTGCTGTTCCTAGTTTAAAGTCCTTTAACCTAGTTGGCCAGACTCTTGGCAGCACTACTTTTTGGTGGATCCTGCCACCTCCTAGCAGTTGTATCCATTCTTTCACAAGTCCTTTCCTTAAGAGGGACCATCATGCGGGTCCCCATACATACCTTGACCGTCACCCTCAGAGTCACATAGTCAAGTCATGCTTCATACTTTTGCAGGCCTCCCCTGACCATGTAATTGGTGCCCAACACAGAAAGATAGCAACAGTTAACAAGTTGTCTTAAGGCCAGAGAACATTCCAAACCTGAGCCCCCAGGAGGGAGCAGGCTTCCTTCAACAATGAGTGGGGTCAGCAGATGGGGGCCTACATCCCTCGAATCAGGGAGACTGCCACTACAACACTTGTTTGTGTCCTTCTGGTGCTTCTGCATGGCTCAGGCTGAGCTGGCACAGATGCTTCATTTGACAGAATTCTGTTGGAATGTTTCCATTAAATAATTCATTATCAAGTATTTCCAAAGAAACCCAATTTTACTTGCTGACACTGATCTTTTAATGTCCATAGTAACCTCTTTTAAGCAGCAGTTATCTCCAAAACTGAAAAAATTCCATTCATTCTCAGAACAGTAATTAAAAACAAACACACATGCCAAGTATATCCTACTTGAATTAGACACATAATTCAGTTTAAAGAAAATACTTACAAGATTATCAATTTTCAGGGAGTTTTTAATTTCTGCGTGTATCCTTTGAAGCCTAGAATCCATTGATGTTTCTGAAGATTAAGAATAGTATGCATGAATACTTGATAATCACATCAGGTTTGTTTTTGTAGAAACCTTTCCACAAACCTGAACTTCACACAGACTGCAGAAAAATACAGGCAGGCACTCTGCATCCGATAACGATGCAGGTGCACACACAGATACATCACAGGGCATACTATCAGAAATGAAGTACGTAGTTTTTTAAAATTAGACACTATTAGCAACCTAGATAGTTTCCTCCTTAGTAGTTACAAACTGCAAATAATTTCCTATTTCAATATCCAGCTGCCACCCTCTACTTCTTGGCCAGGTTAAAAGAAGCTTCAATAAATACTAAGAGTTACAAATCTGGAAAACCTTTAATACCAGGATACCTGGATATTGATAGTTTTCTTTTCAGTAAATTGGACATGATTTAAGTTACAGCCCAGAACCATCCAAATAAAACATTCCCAGTATTCACAATCCAGCAGGTGAGCAAGATGAATGAACACGTCTGTCTCTAATTCACCTGCTGAATGCCTGTTTGGATGTTTTCATAGACAAGTGGTACATATTCTGAACAGTACTGCAAGCTAACAGAGTTCCCCTTCAAGTGCAATCCATCTTGGATGGACTTGGATATTTGGATATTTTTTTCCTCCCCTGCCAGCACTGGGTCAGCTGGAGTCCACGCCACTGGATCTGTACCATACTACAAGTAACAGCCAGTGGTTTGGATTGCACTTGAAGATGAGAGTACTAAAAAAGGAACAACTGATCCCTATGAAGGTCAGTTTGCAAGTGTGGGTTAGTAGACAGGACCACAGTAATCTGAATCTAAGCCTCTTGCTTAGGAAGAAGCAGCCTTTTCTTAGCAAGCCTCCTACTAAATAAGAGGTAGTATCTATATACTTTCCAGAAGATCCCTCAGATTACTGTGTTACAAAAAGATAGAAAGGGAAAAATGAAGGGAAGAACTGAAGTGATTCGATTAAAAGAATAAGAGCTTTTGTTTCTTATTGATAAACAGCAGGGATCACTGAGGTTAAAAGCTCCAATGACAGTAAAATAGGAATAGCAAAGACCTGATCTAATGCACTGAAGAAAGAAAGGACACAGAAAAACAAGAACGCACTGTTTCACAGACCTGAGGGAAGCGGTCAGGGATCAGACATCTCTGATGAAGACCCCACAGCCATCCTTAGCAGCAAATCATTTTATCCAGGCAGACAACTCCATTCAAGATTTAAGATGATTTAAAAGTATTTAAAAATACTTTTTAAGATTCTTTAAACTAACCTCTCTTCTTTTCCATCTTCTTAACTTCTGCTTTCTTGCCTTCTTCTTTACTCTGCCTATCAAAAATGTTAAAAGTATTTTTAGAATGTTGTAAAGTCTGTTTTTCAGTCTTTCCCCCCCACAATTTTTAGAAGAGACACAATGTTTTTGAGGTATTACCTCAGTAAAACATTAGCATGCAAAAACCACAAAGAGCCAAACTCTGGTTTTTGAAGACTGAAATAAATTAACAAAATTAGCTGAGATACTGCTGATAAATCCTCCACCTGACAGACAGTTCTCCCTAGAAGCAGCAAATTAAAGGATTTTAAAAACAAGTCACATTTACAAACTGTATTTTGTTTTGGTTGTATGTACAAATTGGGTAAAATGGTGTATGGAGCAAACTTATGGAGAAGTAAAGTATTTTTATTAGAATGACAAAGAGAGTAAAACTATTTAACATTACCACAGGACATTATGCAGAGACCAATTAGTCATAATCAGTTCCTATGTGATTTATTTTCCCGTATAATTAATTATAACAGTGTAAGTATCCTACAACTGACCACAAATTTATCAGTGGTAACTTAAATATTCTTGAAGCAAATAGCAATAAAGGAAAAACATTTATTACAACTTCATTGAAATCTCCTGGCTCTTTCTATAATTGTATCCCTAAAAATAAAGATGAGACTCAAGAAAAGCAAAAAAACTTGCCTCCATCTCAGTTACAGGATGAAGACAGACAAAAGTCTTTCAAGCAAGCATCTAAACTCTTTGTTCAGAGAAAATCATTAACTCCTGCTTAGCAATTCCTCAGTCTTGTCTCACTGAGGGGTTTCAAAGCCTCATTTTAGAATTCGTGTATTTCAGCACACGGTGACTAAATGTTCAGTGACTGGTTTTCTTCCTGTCACAGCAATATACATTCATAAAATACACACGCCTGCACATCTATCATTTTCCATGTTCCTTTCACAGAGTCACAGAATCATGGAGGTTGGAAGGTACCTTTAACATCACAGTCTGTCCAGTTACAGAACCAACAGGTTTATAGTATGTAAGACTATTTTACTTTAGCAGGCAGCACAAGCTCATGCTGTTTAAATGGTACATGCAAGTTTTGTATATGTACAGAATGGTGTGAAGGGCACTGTTACTAGACATAAATATTACTGAAGTAGCTACAAATACCAGGAAGTGTAAACTACACTGATGAGAAACATAACCAAAAAAGATATCAGCCTATATTCAGTGTATTAGTAGAGGAACTTGAAGACAGCACAAAAAGAAGTCTTTTTACTTCCTATCAATGTTGAGTTTTGTGGGATTAGTCATCAACTATAATTAAATTAATTATGCTGTCATTAACTATTACTCCTTTATCTTACTGAAACAAAACTCTTATCTACCCTCTGACACATAAAACGACAGCTATTTAAAAGCAGAGGAGATTTGATTGTTATAACCAAATCAACATATGACAATTTCATAGCAGAAATCCATCAGCTTTAAAATCAATTTAAAATCCATCAGATTTAAATAGTGATCTATTAAGAACTGCGAATATGCTAAGGACAATTTAGTATCTCTGGAGCTGGAAATGCTTAGGTTTGCTACAGGCAAGTAGAGTAATTATGTTAAGTTTCCAGAGAAGGACTGACAGGAAGAAGAGAAGAAGAAAGGGCTAGAGGGTAAAACAAAACCAAACAAAATAGATACTTGTTAATGAATGCGAAAAAGGTAGAATTTTTTTGTTGCAGGTGAAAGGGACCATTATCTTACTCCTTTTTCTCCAAAATTTTACCTTGTTCTCCCTTTCTTCTGCCCTCCCACCAACTGTGGGGAAGGGAACATCATGCTCGTGTGGTGGAAGCCTCTTCACCCATTTGCAGAATAGCTCTTGAGAATGAGTCAGATTTCTTCCTATTGTCCCACCCCCCCCAGTTTCTGGCAGCATCTTCTCTCCGTTCTTATGCTTCATTCAATTTGTGACAATTTATCTTCTTAATGCAGACTGCTCTTGGTATCACTCAAGTGGCTTTGCACTGCCACAGCACAGTAATTCTCAATTTTTAACTCGTTCTGTCTGACGGTGTGTGCTCCAGCTGCCAGACAGAGAAGGAAATGTTCTCCAGGTAACCCTATGCATTCCATAACCTGATCAAAAAGCCATAACCAGGGATTAACGGGTCCTACCAGTTCTCAACCTAATGTATCCAAACTTTAAAGAAAAATATATAGCTGTCCTGAACAGTTTTTCACACTCATCCCTTTTCACATGGATATTCTTAAGTTACTTCCAAACAGAACCCACTAGCTGTCTTCTGCTAGAAATTCTAAGTCCCTGAAAGACTGACATCACTTAATTTCTAGGTTCAGTTCTTCCCATTCTCCCATAACAAAACATACTGGTTTAGAGCTTTTTATTCCCCACTTAAAAAGATGATAAAATAGACCAAAAAAAAATGTGGAGGGAGAGAAAAACAGAACGCAGCGCAAACCAGCTTGGTATTTTTTTCAGATACTGTCATCTCCTGTTAGCTTCAAAGTAGTCCTGCAACTTGCAGACATCACATGTTAAAATATACTCACAACTCAGATTCTGCCTGTTCCTCTTGCTTACGCTTTCTTTCTGTTACTTCTCTCTCATGTTGGCCTCTTACAATGTTTCTTCTGTGAGTTGCCTGAAAGCTTCTTCCCCCTTTTTTCTTCTGCTTTTGTTTTGGATTTCAGGATTGGAAAGAGAAAAGCAAGACTATTTAATAAATTTTTTGATAAACAGGTAAACCTACTTAAACTGAAATAACTCCACTCCATGGAACAATCTGATTAGAGCTGACTTTCCCTACAACTAAACAACATCTCCAATCTTCAATTATGTTACTTCCCTCTATAATAAATATATCAGGAAAGCAAAATTATACCTTGTCACCTTCTTGTTCTTCTCCATCATCTTCAGAATCAGAAGCTGATCCAGAACCCACTTTTGCAGAATTTTTCCGTTTTGCTTCAGCTTCTTTCTTTCCTTCCTTTTTGTCAAATTCCTTCTTTGATTTCTCCTCTTCCTTCTGACTTTCCTCATCTTTTTTCCCTTGCTTTTTTGGCTTTTCTTCTGGTCCTTTTTTCTTTGCCTTCTCCTCCTCATTAACACTATAATACAAATAGTATTTAGGGATCACATCCAGTATCTACAGTGAAGTTTAAACATCACATTCTTCTAACCCAGGAAGTTGACTTTCTTTTTTACCACAGAGTATTAAGAACTATGAAGCTAATTTACACTCAGTTTATTTAATGACTATTCAAAAAATAATCAATCTCAGTCTCCTTCTAAAGCAACAATCCATTACCTATGCAAAAAAAAAAGAAATAAATTGTAACATGGAAACCCTAATGAAGCTAACCTTAATATATGTGCACAGATCCAAAACCAAAAAATTAATGCTCAGTTCTCTGCACATGCGTATCTGTGGGACCAAGACTGTGCATACTTTAAATATACTTTATAAAATTTGTTTAAGGTGTACATACACAGAAACTGTGTGTCTGCTAATCTGTAGAAAAATATGCTAAGCTCAACTTCCTTCAGTTACTAGAACTACTAAGGACTCAACACAAGAACTGAAGAGGGTAATAACAAAATTTAGTTAACAAATGGTGTTGGAATTCCATCAGAAGAGATTTCTGAAACAAAATGTAAATAAATTTCAGTATTTTTTTTTCAGTATTTTTGTTCTGCATGATCTATTATTTTCTCCTAATAAACATCTTTTCCTCTTTAATCAGCATACAACTATTTTTAAAATTTTGCACAGATTGTATTAGTTAGGAAGGTTAAGGTCTTCTGTCTCTTGTTCCAGAGATGTGTACCACCTAGAGTCACTGCGTATTAACTGCCTGAGCTGTAAATAACCACATCAAAGCACAGTAACTCATACTGAATACTAAAGGAGCAAAAACCTGTCAGGAACTCAGTACTAATTATGAAGTCTTAATATGAGGAACAACAAGGTTTACAATGAAGAAGCTTTATATTAAGAAACAAAACAGAATAACTTACGAGTCACTCTCTGAAAGACAAGGTGGTTTCACCAGCTTGGGTCTTCCTCTTGGTTTTGGAATCTTCATTTCAGAAGCTGGTATTTATACAGAAATAGCAGGTTAGTCCAGAGTCACAGCCACAAGCTGATCCTTGTTTATGTGTAAAGATCCCTACTCAACAGACAGAAGCTACACTTAAATAAAAATATATACCCGCATTTTCTTATTATACAAAATTAAAGTTTTAAGTGAGCACTAAACTTCAATCATGATCTCTTTGAAAAATTAAAGTCTCGGTAGGTTTTTTAGCTGATTGGTAAATTAGAAACTGTGATGGTTTTTTTAGCTGCAGGCTACAACTACCAAATCTTGTGGGTTTTGCACTCTGTGCAGTTAGGATTTGTTTCACGTATTGTGTAACTAATCCGAACAAATCTCAAATTGAAGAAAGAGAAACTCTGAAATCAGAGAATGTAAAGAAGTTACAAATTATTTCTTTCCCTGACTATATGCTCATACAAACTGCTGCAAGAACTGTTTTCCAATGCAGTAGGTAATGATGAATTCAAGAATATCTGCAAGCTTACCACAAGAATTCCAATTAATTAGATCACTGCTACTTTGAAAGAAACAAGGACTGCAAAATTATCACCAAATGGTTCTAATAATACTTTTTCTTTTTTTAAGAAAAAAAAAAAAAAGCGTTCTATCTTCTTTTCATTTGTCTACTGATCTATGCAGCCTGCCTTAAACATCTTTTTAAACAAGTCTCTTGAACTCCTCGTTTTTACTGTCCTCTGAGCTCCACCCACAGGCTCCGTGTCCCTCCAGTTCCCTTCCGTGTGCTTTATGGATATTCTAACACTAAGTATTTTACAGACCTTTAATGAATATAAATCTTTATGGAGAAAGAATGCACAAAGAGCACTTATTGTCTACCTGCAATTTAGCAGGATTCTATGAGGAAGGCTTTTCTAAAGGTGATACTTGTACCCAAAACCAACTAGTCTTATTTAGAGGACTAAGCATTTATGCAAATAATTTAAATCCATTTACATCCGAAATTCACTAGTTTCAGATGAGTTGTTTCCTCTATTAGTAAAGATTGCCTTTAGCATGAGAAAATACTTTGTAGTACTTTAAGGGAAAGAGATTGCTCCTGGACTAATTCTATAAAGATATTTCTGCAGTAAAAAAAATACCCCAAATATTTCTTTTAAAGTTACCTGCTGGTCTTCCTCTTTTGGGGCTTACTTTTGGAGACACTGGAACAGGAGCTGCTGCTGTCACTGCTGCTGCTGTTGCCACCCCTGCTGCTTCCTCAGCTTCAGCTTGTTTATCAGCCTAATTTAAAGAATTAATTTCACAAGTGAAACAATACAAGGCACAAATACCTCAATTACTTTCTCAAGCAGCAGCAGCTTTAAACTTCTAGTAATGTTATTGCTTCTACACATGAAAAAAAAAAAGCTTCAAAATTTCATAACAGACTATATTTAAATATTACTAATTTCACCCTTTCCATACTATTACTACCTGATACAGCAATATTTCATATAATTTCAACCAGTTCATTCATCCTCAGAACAATCAACTATCTTGACTCAAGACAGAAAAAAAGCTTATTTGCAAGTATTTTTAATAGCACCGTAACAGCACGACAAAACCCAGTTTTAAGCATCTCCGTTCATATTTTTTCCCCCACATACAAATACTCTTTTTCTAGATGTTAGCAACTCCCCTACCTGCAACACAACACCAAGCCAGCAGACGGCGCTATTCGGAAACAAAAGATCTGCTTCTCGCTCTACAGCCAATTGACCTAAACCAAAAAGCGAATGTTGAACGGCGCCGACTGGACGTAACGACCTTCATCTACATGGTCGTTTTAAGGGGGCTGGGTTGTAAAGACAGACAGAACTTGTGCCAACCGAAGATCTTGATGAAGAAATATGTATCTCCCTGCAGCAGCATTTCATATCCATACAGACAGATAAAAAGAATTTAGAGAAATCCCAACTGGAGAAAACATTCACAGTATTTAGAGTCCTAGGCGCAGCGGCATCAGACAGCAGCAACAAAAAAAGTAATGGGAAAATATGGATTTATCTTAATATTCTTTGTAGATACCTATAATAAAAGGCTGTTTTAAAGAACAGAGACCAACCAACAAATCTAGAACAGAGCAGAGGTAGATCTCATGTTAACTGCTTTCCATCAGTCTTCAGAAAGGCTGCTTAAATCATAGAATGTTTTGGGTTGGAAGGGACCTTACAGATCAAGCTCCAAGCCCCCTGCCATGGGCAGGGACACCTCCCACTAGGTGGCTCAAAGCCCCATAAATGAAGACAGAGACGCACCTGCTAGGATGGTTTTTTACAACCCCAGCAAAAGAAAGCGCCACATTTCTTAAGGCAAGTAAGAAACGCATTCATATAACTACATAGCCATCCCCTTTTGCTGACCCACGAGCACACACCGCATCCCTTTAAATCTTGTTTTTCTCTTCAGCAATGGCCTGTAGCAATGCAAATTTCCGGTTAAACACCTTGCCACACAGAGCATGTGCCAAACACAAGTCTGCCAGCTGAGACAGTAAATGTGACAGTGGAAATCTCTGAGGCTTCTCTCCCATTCAAAGCTGAAATCACACGTATGCATAGTCACAGACATTCCTTCAAGTTCCTGCTATTTCAGACTAGACGCTTTCTTTGAATTTTAGTATTTGTTTTTATAAAATTTACTTTTTTAATATGGTATTCTTGAAATCATATTTTTCAAGTATTCAAGATGGTTTTGTGAGAGCATCCAAACATGTATCTTTCTTTTTCGAGAGTAAAGGATATTCAGCACACTACCTACCAGTGACAACCATACTAAGGTCAGTCATAGTTACTTCATGCTCATCCCACCCCCACTGCCAGCACTAATGTTACAAGTGAAATGGTTTCAAATTAAAATTAAACTCTGACCCAATTCAATCTAGATTTTGGTTGGGTCAGTGCCCTGATCTGACTTGCTGTGTGAGCACCTGTACATGAAGGCCAGAGTACGCTGAGCAAGCAGCTGGAACTGCCCCTTTCAAAGGAACTCCAGTTTTTCCCAGGTCAAAGAGAACAGAAAATCACAATCTCATGAAAAAGGGGAACATTCCAAGTGTAAGTTCAGTGTGATGAAGCTGTTAAACTTTTCTGAACTTAAAAGCAGACTATCATATTAGCAGTCTAGCAACAGTTTCTATCTTACTTTTTCTTACTTGCCATGGATTGGTCTGGACAAGATAGGAACTCCCCACCCTACACTCACTAAGTTCAAACATAATTAAGACTCGTTGAACACCCTCTGGGAAAACTTTCATTCCTATAAATCTTTCAGCCATGTGAGAGGGGGGAGGACGGCGTCAAGCACTTCAACTTATGCATAACTTGTCATTAAAGAAAATAACATCCAGTATCATCGCATCAAAAAATTCCAGTAAGGTGAAATAATTCAACATATTGTTACCTTTCTTTTTCTTCCTCTTCTTGCAACTTTAGGAATAGAAGCATCATTTGTTTTCACCACATCCTGTGAAGATTAAAAACAGTGCTAAGCGTCTTACCAGAACAAAGATATACTTTAAACAATTCTAAATTTTTTTTCCCACAACTGAAGCCTCTGGCACATCAATTTAGACAAAAATCCCATAATATATATGAAGACGCCTCCTGCTTTTAATTTATTAAAATCCTGATTATCTGCTAATCATGACTTTTTCTGAAAGGTAAGAAATAAAATCAGTACTAAATAATATTCTGTTTTATATAAAGGTGTGTAGTCATGTTTTAGTCTGTATGAACTCCTTATCTCGTCACTTAAAACAAACATTTACAACACAGAGTAAGTGATAAAACCACACTGTTCCACCTGTTTTAATGGAATTTACAAACAAGCCAGGCTAAAAGTCTGCTCACGAAGAAAGCTTCAATTCCTGTTAGTTTCAATGACATGTATAAATATGACTGAACACAAAGGAAGTTTTATATAATTAAACAGTTCCTAAGACTGTCACAGTAGTAGTAACTATAGCTTCTTAGGACTCCATAGCAGAGTTACATCAATCAACATCATACTTAAGTGTTCTTTGGTGCATAGAAAAAGCTTTCACATACTTCTTTACTGTTTTTTTCGGGAGACATATCATCTTCCTTTGAAGTATCCATCTGTTTTTCTTCTGTTTCAGCTTCTGTTGGCAAGTTATTATCCCCCTTAGGGGATAACTGCGAAGGGAGTAAACATGGAGTGAAAAAGAAATGCATTTAGAAGTGTTTCACAGTGAAAAAAGAACACAGTAATAATCATCAAGCTGCTTTTGACTCTATACAGTTTAAGTCTGTAGATACACTCCTTTCTTAGGTACACATTAAAAGCGTAAGACAGACCACTTTCTCCAGTACACCACTGCAAACAGTCGTCAGAACAAGTCACAATGCAGCAGTGTACTAGGGTGGAACTTCAATTCCACTTTGTGTTCATGATGACATTCACGGCCTATTTAGATCAATTTATCTATTATATACAGATGGGTATCCAAGTCACAGACAGTGTTTAGCACAATTTGTTCTGCTAAATTAAGAGTTAATGTAATAAACAGCCCACAAACAAGTTGTTTCATTATGTGTGAGATATTAACTAGTGATAATTTGCATCATCTAATCTATACCTTTATTCCTGTTTTGCGGGTTTTTTAAAGATTTTAAAATAGTTTTAACTATTTATCTAAAACAAAAACTACTAAGACTTGAAAAATCAACTCTGTAATTTACTTGAAAATAAACGACATTTCCTTGCAGTCTATGCCCCTACGCATTTTTTAGTTACTCAGTTCATTCTCTCGACTTTAATGCTATCGTCTTGTCCACTTTGCAAGCACCTTTTGTGTAATAAATTCCCCTTTAAAACAGCTACAGTTCTTAAATGTCAACATTGAACAAAGGGACTCAGGCACAAAGCCATCAAGCAATATTCCTAATTACTTGAATGCATGCAATTCACCAAGTCTTTTTAGAGATTACAACTTCAAGACAGAAGAAAGTGGTACACAAAAACTAAAGGAAAGCAGGGTACAATGACTGGTTAAAAGAATGTGACAGCTACATTAGTGTAAAAAACAAAAGGAGTAAAGTTACTCTACCTTTTGCCTTAAATTGAGACTAATTACAGAAATCTAAGTAAAAAGACCTGTTCAGGATCCTCCATTCCATCTTTGTACTTAGACGGCCCTTACATCTTCCTGTTTCTCATTCACAGTGCCAGCTCAGGCCAGCCTGAAAGCACTTTTCAGGAGAAACACAAAGTTTCAGTCATTGCCATCCCCACTAGCACATGCTGCTCGCTGCATTTAAGTTCACAGTGAAGCAAGCTGATGAACCATTCAAGTTTAAGTTTTCCCCTCGCAGAAACAAATGCTGAGGAACAAATGGTTTTATCAGCAGTATGCAAGGACAAAAATAAAGAACAGTACTGATTTACAAATACCAGGAAATTACCTGTTGAAAAGTGCTCCTGTTATGGTTTGAGAAAACGCGTAACAATTTATTGTCGTGCAGACAATTATTCTGCCACCCGATGACCCCTCCCCACCCAGGAAAGGGGAATCAGGGAACGCAAAGAAACATGAGGGTTGAGATGTAAATCGACTGAATAGTATAAGATTAAATAACTAACAATAATACTAAAGAACCAGTATTAATCCCCACACTGATATAAGATATACAAGAATTATACTCAGCCAATTCTCTCAGCAGGCAGCTGTGTGCTCCCAGCAGGGACTGCAAATGTCAGACACTGCAAGTGCAACAGCTTCTGGGGAATGGAAGAGTCCCCCAGGGGTCCTGCACCGGGGCAAGCTGTCTGAACCACCACCAACAAGGGAGAGTCAGCTACGCAGCGAACTTCTCTAATTTATTTTGAATGTGACGTTCATGGTATGAAATAATCCCGTTGGCCAGCCTGGGCCAAACATCCAGGCCTCACTCCTCCTCGTCCTTGTGCTAGAAAACACTGAGATCTTGAGTCTCACAGAGCCTGGCTGGCCATAAAGTAATTACTGTAATGAATTCAGACACTACAGTCTTCTTAAGGTGCAATTTTCCCAGCATCAGAAAAAAAGTTAGTCCGGGGCCTCATAACGCAGGACAGCTCCTAATACACCTGGCAGAACCCAAAACACATTGACGTTCCACATGTGAAAGTACTAAATTAAGGAATACTCTAAGCAGTAAGAAGTTGAGAGAAATAATCCTTCAATAAATCCGCTGTCTCCAACTAATCAAACAGCTCTCAATATCATTTTTCAGTGCACTACCAGAACACCAATACTCCACACTGCCAAAAGACTGATTTCCTCTTGAAGAAACAAGCTACTACAGCTACTAGATACTATACCACATAAGGAACATCCACTATGTATCTGAAACATTGCAATTTCTTCAATGAAGTGTGAATCAATACTAACAGACAGCTGGCTACACCTACAGAAAACCTACACTCTGATACTCTGTGACATGTTAAATCTTGGCAAATATCAAAAGGATCAGTAAAGAAATGAATTTTCAAAGACAGGTACAGCACCTTAAAAGGAATACAGAAGGACAAAAAAATATTACTATATGTATGTCTGAAAAGAAGCAAGGGCAAGGCAGTTACAAAAGTAAAACACACTTAGTTTTAACTATGTAAGTAAAAACTTGGCAATACAGTTTTGACTTAAAAACGTTTCTGGCAGAATCTACGAATTCAGTCACTCACTTTTGGGACAGAAGACTTTCTTCTTTTGGCTCCTGCTTTTTCTTCACTCCCTTCAGTGGGCTCCTGACTACTTTCTTGAACACTTTCTTTGATAGGAGTGTTAACAGCTGGATGGGACTTCAATATAAAAAATAACAAAAATGAGATTTAAGTCCCCTCCTGAACTACAGAGTAACAATACCGAGAAGTGTTCCACCACCTGTATGTTACTGAAGAAACCATCATGCAAAGGAATCCCGTATTAAAACTACAAGAATATTAACATATCTTATTTCATTAATTTTCACACTTTTCAGTATAAATTGGATTTTCATTATCAGACTTTCAAGCTCTAATGCTATAAAAACCTATTTTCACACTAAGAATACTGCAATGTAAGGTTTTTCTTATGGATAAACTGAAAAAAGATAAAGTTGTCTCTGCTCAAATACAACTTGTGATGCTACTGCCAAGAAGAGCATTTTTAAATGAGCTATCAGTCCTAAGTGAGCTGATTACTCATTCCTGATAACTTCAGAGAAAAAAGAGACTGTAACATAGGCTAAAGACGTAGAGTAAAAACATGGAAATAGAGAAGGCAAAGGCAAAATTACACTTTTTTGTTGTATTCCATTACATTGTGGATAGCATTCTCACTCTTAAATATTAGCTCCTTCAAACAAAGCTGGCGGACTTCTTTAATTTTTCCGCCACCGAGGAAGTGGTTTTGGATTTAAGCCCAAACCACAAGCTCCCTTCTACCCTCCACCTCCCTCACTAGCAGTTACAAGCAACATCTGCAAAGTATAAATACCGCTTTCAGAACATTCCAGCCAGTTCTAGCAGTTAAACAGAAAACATGGCTCTCAGAAGGACTTACCAAGACAAAATATGCTCAGTAAAAGGACAGAAAAAAAGAGTCAGTAAAAAATGGCAAAGTGAACCCCTCAATATGAATAGCTGACAGCTCTGTCACTTTAACATTAATCTTGTATCCAGAGTAAAAGCTCCATTTCGCCAACATCTCCCTGCAATTACCTACTCCCCTCTGACGCTTCTTGCAGTGTGGCCAACACAAAGTTATCTATTGGTGAGACACTGGACTAGGCTGCCCAGGAAGGTGGTTGAGTCACCATGCTTGAATGTGTTTAAGAGCCATTTAGGTGTGGTGTTGGTGGATATGGCGTAGGGGGGAACTCTGTAGAGTGGAACTGATGGTTGGACTCGATGATCCCAAGGGTCTTTTCTGACCTGAATGATTCTATGATCCTACTCACCTCGAATTTTTAGGCTCTTGACAACTAAACTGTCTTCCCTGCTACTTTGCAGTAACTGTGCTTCACTTAACTCTCAAGAATCTTCATTAAAAACAAAGAATTGCATGTAGATCAAGGAATATTTTAAGTTGCATTCATTCATTTCCATCTCAGTTAAAAAAATGTGTACACTCATGAATATGTACTGAATTCTGCTACATGTTAATAGGCAAAAATATGTTATTCTACTCTAAAATATTGTTGAAAAAATAGTGTCTTTGCTTATCAGTCTACCTGTGCTATCGTTCCCCTCAGTCTTCACAACCAGCCGCTTGTCTAACTGCCTGCATGGACCTTCCCTCCCACAGCAGGTGCCGGCAGCCTGTGTGGAATCAGGCCTGGGACTGCCCACAGCACCAGTCCCAGCTGGCTGGGACAGGGGTAAACTGAGTAACCCACCTCCAGGGAAGGAGCCCTGGCCACCTCCACCAACACAGCTATGGGGAAGAGGGTCACTGAGGAAAACAGCAGCTACCTGAGAAGGGCTGGGGAGATGCTGTCCACGCACAGAAGATACCTGCACAGGGCATGAGGGAAACCAAGGCCAAAGAGATGCCCAGGCAGGAGAGACACTGGAAGGAGGAATCAACCAAGGCAGGCTCCAACCCAGAGGAGCTGCCTGAGTAGGGGCAGAGAGAGGACAGAAGGTACAGCCCATGGAGGATCCCATGTCCAAACCTTTGAATAAGAAGCAAGGATCAGCAAAAGCAAGGTAACCACACCAGATTCAAGTCTCCTGCACTGCCATCGCCTCACCCAAAGGACTGACAGTGGTGTGGGCTAAGGGGGCTGGAGACCAGCCTCCTCTGAGGAGGGATCAGAGGTGGCTGGAGGGCAGCTGTGGTGCCCTTCTCCAAGCATTTGTTCATCATTCTCTCTCCTTACCAGAACAGGTAACAAAAAGCTTGTGTTATTTGGCAAAACTGTGGCAAAATCCCTGACACTAGCATTTTGTTGCTTGCACTACACCTGGCAAACATGGGAAGGTGGGGCCCCAAGCAGACTTTTTCAACCACTTTGCTACCCTTCAAGCAGATACAAGCATCCTCATAATCTGCCAATAAGGCTGTCTAAATATCTAAGTGAAAGACTCTCAAACTTCCTTTCCTTCCTTCCTCAACTAAAACCAACATGGGCCATCGAGGCTGGTTTCCAAGAGAGCTTTGTGATAAACGAGGCTTTCCCAATTAGCGAATTACTAACTGACTTCAGATTAGAAGCTTCCTTTAAAGGAAAGGGGCTTTTTTTTGGTTTCCTGATGTGCCCCTTACTCTTTATGCTGGGTTTGGGGTCTTTTTTCACCCCTGAAAAGCCACCCAGCCGTTGAGTCCATTTATTTGTTCCAAAACTCTCTCCCTCGTGCCCCGTGGCACAGGATCCTGAACTCGGATGATATTTCTCCAGCTTCTTTCTTCTGGTACCCAGTGACTGACTGCACTGTTTGTCTAAATATCTACGTGAAAGACTCTCAAACTTCCTTTCCTTCCTTCCTCAACTAAAACATCTAGAAGCCCTACTGCTCAAACAACCCTTAGCTGTTAATTAAGACAGCCACAGAGACTGTTATCAAGCAGATAAGGATCCTTCCCTTATTACCAAAGAGAAACTACCTGCATTTATTTCTCTAGCTTTGAGGATAGGATGCTAAGGAGCATTCCCATGAACAGGAAATAAGTCAAATGTCAAGGCAACTAACAAGAACACTAAATAAGACACGTCTGAAATCTCATCACTGAAATCTATGCTACCATGCCCCCAGTAAGCTGGGGGGAAGTATTGATTTGTTTGAGGGCTTTGCAGAGGGATCTGGACAGGCTGGATCAATGGGTCGAGGCCAATGGGATGAGGTTCAACAAGGCCAAGTGCTGGGTCCTGCACTTGGGTCACAATGACCCCATGCAGCACTACAGCCTTGGGGAAGAGTGGCTGGAGAATTGCCCATCAGAAAAGGACCTCAGGGTGTTGAGTCTACTGCCAGCTGAGTATAAGCCAAGAGTGAGCATAGGTGGCCAAGAAAGTCAATGGTGTCCTGGCCTCTATCAGAAATAGCGTGGCCAGCAGCACTACAGAAGTCATTGTCCTCCTGCATCTGGCACTGGCGGTGCCACACCTTGAGTACCAAGTCCAGTTTTGGGCCCCTGACTACAAAAACACATTGAGGTGCTGGAGCATTTCCAGGGAAGGACAACGAAGTTGGCGAAAGGTCTAGAGCCCAAGTCTAATGAGGAGCAGCTCAGGGAGGCAGGGCTGTTCAGCCTGCAGAAAAGGAGGCCGAGGGAAGACCTTCTCACTCTCTGTAACTACCTGAAAGGAGGTTGTAGCAAGGTGGGGGGGATCGGTCTCTTCTCCCAAGTAAAAAGCGACAGGACAAGAGGAAACAGCCTCTAGTTCTGCCAGGAGAGGTTTAGGATGGGTATTTGTAAAAACTTTCTTCACTGATAGGGTTATTAAGTATTGGAGCAGGCTTGCCCAGGGAAGTGGTTGAATCACCATCCCTGGAGGCATTTACAAGACAGGTAGATGTGGCACTTAGGGGTATAGTTTAGTGGTTTTGGCAGCGTTAGGTATACAGTTGGATTCAATAATCTTAAAGGTCCCTTCCAACCTAGATGATTTTATAATTCTATTAAACAAAGCTCATTTCAGCATGTAAGCTGAAACAAGTAAAAGCAAAACAAAACCCAAATATCATACTACAATTTTCTTACTCTTGGAGAAGTGGGATGCTCCTCTATCTTATCTCTGGTGCTGAATAGCTCAGAACTGGACACTCCAGTTAAAACAACCTTACTAAGAAGAGATTCTTCTTCCAGTAGTTTTAAGGATAACTTAAAGGGACAGATTTTAAATGATTTGTAGAAAGAAACACTTTTTTTAAACAAATAAATAGTGGGAGAAAAATGGCAAACATCACCCCAATGGCTCTAAGCAGAACCTGACCAGCTCACAGAAAGGCCCTGCAAGAGAGCAGGGTGCGCCTCTCTCACCAAAACTGAAGTATCTGAATGGAATTAAAAGGTGGGAAGAACTACCCCCTCAAAATCTGCTAGACTTAGAAAACAGTCTATACAGATCTCTTGGCAGTTGTCTATTTCCAACTGAAAATTATTTAGGAATGTCTGAGATGCACTGAAAGCAACTCAGAGCACTGCTTAATTGAAGTTACTGATTCCTGCTGTGAAACAAAATATTAGACAAGCTTACTACTGTTGACTGATTGTATGCAGATTTTCACCTTGTTAGAATGACTGGAAACATACAGCTCAGTTGTGGTTCACAACAAAATTTCGCAGACTCCACATAACTTACCTGCTGATGAGAGAACTTCACTTTGGGATTGTTGTCAATTTCCCACAATCCTTCATTAAAACCCTTTCTTTTATTTGGTTTGCCATATTTATCTTTATTTTCAGAATAAGGGAATATGTCCTTTGGTCCCAAAAACGCCCTTAAGGTGAGAAAGAACAAAAAGAATGAAATTTCGCATTTTAAATGTTAGTTTTTTCAAAGAAGCAGGCATAAAATGTTACTAAGGGATGACTACCGCAACAACTAATTCTGCTGCATAAGCATCTTTACTTTTCTCAACTATCGCCTTCAGCAGCCAGAGCCACTTCCATTACTACCATCACACACATGGACCCCCACCCTCCTAGGTTGCTGAGTGATGCTGAAGCTGCATCTCAGGACTGCAGCTGACAGGACAACCAAGCACTGTGAACCAGAACAATAAACAGCTGAGAACCTCGCAAACAAACAGAAAGAGAATTGCTTTCTTAAAAACAAATCAGGCTTAAATGTTATGAATGAAGAATTTGGACAATGTAAGGCAAGAGTACAATTTAAAGGAGAAGAAATAGCTCCATGCTAACAAAGAAAATCTTTCAAAGTTATTAAATTTTTAAGAAATCCAATCAAAATACGAAATTTAAGAATAATTTTTAGTGTACTGGACACAGAAAAGCAGCACTTGATTACATTGCACAGATCTGCGTAAGAATGCGTGTAGTTCAGCATTAGTTCAGTAGTTTCTCAGCATGTGACAACAGGAGCTCATTACTTGATTCACTAAACTTAACCAATGAAAACTTTAAACTGTTCCTTATTTTAAGTTTCTCTCGCAATCCTCTTCTTGATGAAGCAAACATTTTATTTCATTTAAGCCACTGATTTAGCAGAGGTCTTAACACTGTTTGCATACCTTTGTCAGGCAAACAACCAACACTCCTGCAGCACTATCCCTAGTATAAGCTGTGTAACTAATGCCTTTAGCCTAGTAGGTTTTCTCATATGTCAAAGTCACAGTATCTGCACTACTCACTTCTCCAAGTTAGACATGGGAAAACAAGGTAACCCATTACTGAGAGGCAATATTTTGGTTTATGTTGAAGAACATCAAAGACAGTTTAACTCCTGCTCTACTTTCATGAACTTCCAAGATCAGATTTCACTGCAGCAATCCATATGCTGCTAACAGAAAAAGACAACACTTTGGTGGTTCATTCTTAATTTCACTCTGTGCCTAGACACAGCTTTGTCTGATTGTGTGTATGTAAGCTGCAACTACTTGAAAAGTTGCAAATACTTGCTCTCTAACGTATCAGCTCATGGAAGAGCTAAATAGATACTTCTAAGCTCCACTCCCCTATTTTCTTCATAATCTTTTAAAGAAAGAGCTATTTGAGACCTACAACCCACTAAACAAGAAGAAAAAGCATACACGTTTCCTACTCCAGCGGCCAAACACTCAGCTATGTGTACGAATTATGTAAGCCACTGTGACAGACCAAACTTTGCAAGAGATGGTTAAAGAGGATTCAGCCAGTGTGGGAAACATGCACCTGCAGAGCCTACTTAACCAGACCAAGTGGGGAGGGAGGGAAACAGAAACCCAGACAGGCAAAAACAGGAAACATTGCTTCTTTCAAGTTCTTCCTTATCCTGTGAAGGGAAACATTTTTCCAAGGTCTGTAAGCCTCTATCTCTACTGACTTCGAAAAACACCAGAAACCACCTACTGTGAGAAGGTCATGTAGCTTACTGGGTTGCTGCAGTTAAATCTCTATGTATCAAAAAGGAAAAGGAACAAGAAAAATAAAATTAAGATAATTTTATAGGGTCCAGAAACTAGAGTTCAGTGTGACCTTCTGTTTGTCTGTGACCCACCAAAATTTGCCCAGATGCGATTTAATGGCGCAACAGATGCAAAGAAAACTTCTATTAAAATACTATCTGTTTTACTACTCTCTTTTAGGAAAGGGTACTCTTGTTGCATTAACACAGTATGGAAATAAGCAAAACAAATGTCAACCAAGTTCCCAGAACATCTTTTAAGAAGCATGTACCTGTTTGCTGCACATAGGCAGCAACACATTTATTTGCATTTTGACAAAATCAAAGAGAAAATTAACAATAGCAAAGTACAAGTTTATATTTGTTCATAGTAGTCTGCAAAAACTGAGTTAATATTACACCCTAAAGTCAAGTAAGACTTATTCACAAGTCAGTCTTGTTTGTGTTTTTCCCCATAGGTCCTCTTTTCCTACTGTAACCATCCCCACAGCTAGATGTGATCCTTTATACAGAATATCTTTTTAGCACAACAGAACTCTTTTCCTGGATTTTCAGAGCTGCCACTAAAGTAAGATAGGCTGTACAAGCACACACTACTAACATGCTGAAGGTACAGTGTCCAGCTTTGCACAGGTGTGTAACTAACTCAGAAATGCAGCAGAGAACAGGTTTACCTCACTTATTTTAACTCCTATGAAAAAGTACAGAAAATTGTTAGCTCCACCTAATTCCTGATGGATCATTAAGTCAGTATCTACAGCTACAAAGCTAAACAAAATTACATGCTGTGGAATGGCATTCTCCTTTTTTCTACCTCATCTGGTCCTTCCTGTTGTTACTTACAGGTATCTCCTGTAAGCAGCCATCAATTAAGATCAGGAGGCATGGGAATTCCACCTGTTAGCACTCTAAGGAGCACAAGGTAAGTGACATGCTTAAAGAACAAGCACCACAAAAGAGCTCAGTTGTGGAATATCCTGTACTTTGCAATGTGCATGAAACAGACAGAAGTAGTTTCTCTTGTATTGTGTGGACAATGGAAATGTACTAACCCTGATCCTACAGCATAACAAAAAACAGATTGCAGTAAAACTTCACTTTGCAATAATACCAAAGAGTGAGGAATAGAACTTTCAAATTTACCCATGTAAACTACAAAGAAAGAGGAAACTTCCAAACCCAAGCATGCCTTAGAAGCATAAGACAAATTTAAGAACAACCTCAATGCTTCTCAAATTTTGAAAAGATATTTTTAAAGCTTTAAGTAAGGAGTTACTTCTGTCTTCCCTATATTCAGTCTGCGTTCCTAACTTATGTAGAACTACACAAAATCTTAGTAAAATCCAGAATGACATACACATTACCAAGGACAAGATAAAAGCAATATTGTGCTTTTGGCTACCAAAAAAAATTCAGCTCAGGAAAAAAAAAATAAGAAAAAAGGCAACCCGCTGCCTTGTTTAAAATTATCATTAAAAAATGGGCAAGACTCAAATCTTGCAACCTTGAATCAAGTTCCAGAAACGTCTCTTTACCTACAAAACTACATACACCCACAAAACCCCAAACTAAAAATGCTAAGCCACTGAAAGACATATTGAAAGATGAGAACAGATAAAGAAATGTATAGGTATGAGAGCCAAGCATATAGAAATCTTTTCCACTGGGAAATCACTTCTTTCAAAAAGAACCACGTCCTAAGTAGCATCAGAGAGAGTGGACAATGCTTACTCTTTAACTCAGCAGGGCAATGTAACTTGTCTTGGAATGGCTTACTAAAAGACGCGAAGTACCAGATTAAAGCAATTGCAACAGATATTTAATAACATGAAGAAAAAAAGCAAGGACTTTCCACAAAATGCAAGAAACAGGGTACTTACATACGCTACTTCTGTTTTTGACCTGCTTACATACCATTTGCTATTTTATTTAATAAAACCAGCAGAATCAAACCCACACCATTAGAAGCTTTGTTAAAATGTAGCACATTTGAAATCTTGCAAATTTACACTAGGGTAACCAGTCATGCTACAAAGTAACATAATACCCAAAAAGACAGAACTGCATAAACCCCAGCATACTTACAGTCAAATTTGGCAGTCAGATTTTACAGTCCTCCAAAGCAAATGTATGACTGCAAAATGCTAGCATTGCTGAAAGTACCCAAAGGTAAATATTTTGCAGGTTGACAGGTACAAAGCTAACTGCAGTTCCTCATTTTTCTCTTCAGATCTTACAAAACCCAAAAATCAACACCCTCAACCCCAAACCTCTTCAACAAAAACCTCCAAACCCCAAAACATTATTATTCATCCATTTCTCAAATTTTGTCTATTTCATTGTTCTCAGCATTCTTTCCCTTTCTTTGAAACATACTGTTGAGAATTTTGAGGATGTACAGGATTACAAAGTCCACTACTGAAAAAACAACACAACCTATCAGTCATACCACTATGGGAAGGAGGTTTGTTTTTTTTCTGACAAGGGAAGCGTCCACAGTATGATTAGGGTCTGCTATTCCCTTGAATAGCTTAAGCAAATGTTAGAGAAGCATGTCATGTCAAAAGAAACTAATTTAGGAAGAGCTGGTCTGCTACTGAATACTATAGTTTAAAATACACTACACTCAGATGAGCCATTAACTTGTTGCAGCAATCTAAAATGACAAAAACATGACCCTTAAATATAAAGGACTTACGTCTCATGGGTGCCAAAAAAGAAAATAGGCATTTTATTCGTAGGAGGCTTTACTGCTCCATCAGGAACTTCATCGACCTAAGGAAAAGACAGACTGTAGTTCAAATCAAGTAACTCTTAGGAACAGTCTAGCAGGAAATAAGTGAAAGTGTTAAGCATTTAAAAAAAAAAAAAAAAGGCTAGAGTAGTAAAGCAGGTCTCAAGATCTCTTTTTAACTGCATTTTTAAGAATACAGCAGAATTGAGGACAGTATTAGCAACAGTAGACAACACTTCTTGCGTTACAGCAACACTTTTCACACAGAGCAAAGGAGAAACATGATGTGTGCAACAGGTAAAAAGCACATTTCAGTTCCATCCAAGTGCTGCTCCTCCGTCAGCATGAGCAATAGCAAAACTTCTGACCCTCACACTGAGTTGGTAATTTGCCCAAACCCAAATGTCAAGCGTTGATGACAAGGAAAGGTCAATAAACTTCTTAGAAAACAATTCTTAAGCCAGCATCTTAGCCAAAATATCTCATAATTAGCCTCTCATCTACATTCCCACAACCCTTGAGTGACCTACAGCAGCCACGGAACCTGCCAACTGCATGCCTCCAAGGGAGCAGGCACAACGTGCAGGAGGACTGAAGCACTCATCACACACACGGGGCTCTCCCTACGGGAAGCACTGCAGAAGCAGCCGACTTTTCAAAGAGTAAAGAGTAACCCTGACATAGCTTTATGGTTTTATTTGGTCAGTAATAATAAAAAATA
>VXBW01002069.1:319751-330630 GCA_013400375.1 Thinocorus orbignyianus | reverse complement strand
CAGTTCCAGTGCAGAGAAAGGTAGTTATGCCTTACTTTTTATGTTTTAAAGTAGTACATCGTAAGATAATGGTTAGATTTATTTTGAGTGCTTTCATTCACAGAATGGTTCGGGCTGGACATTCAGAGCTCATCAAGTTCCAGTCCTCCTGCCATGGGCAGGATCTCTAACTAGACCAAGTTGCTCAAAGCCCCATCCAGCCTGGCCTTCAACGCTTCCAGAGATGTGGCATCCACACCTGACCCAGTGTCTCACCAGCACCACCACAGTGAAAAAATTTTTGCTTATATCTAATCTCAATCAATGGCCTTGTTAAAGTTGCTTAAGCATATTCAGAATTTCTTGAGAGTACGGTGCAAGTTTTCTGATAACACCCATCAAATGCATTAACTCCTTAAACTAGCTCTTCCGGCACTATTTCATTTAGTTTTGGGGCTTCTATGAACCCTTCCATAGCAGTTGAATACTTCTTTTTGTAAGTGAAATAGCATGCTTTCTGGAGTGTATCCATTTACGTGCTAGTAAATTAGCTATTGATACATATTTTAACAGAGGAATTTTGCAAATTCAAAATCATTAGCATTCCCAGAAAACATGCTTTAGATACTACTCTGAAGTCACAGAGTGAAAAAAAATAATAATTCAGGACTTTAAAAAAGTACAGTATGATGTGGATGTGAGAGAATACATTTTTATTATGTTTTGAGACTTTTTTCTTGAACTGTAGCTATTGGTTGAGTAGACGGGGTGAATTCTATTCTTGAGGTGAAAAAACATTTCTGAGAGTCTTTCAGTTGTACCTGTCTTTTTTTTATTATTTTGTACTGTTCATTATGAGATTTTGACATAGGTTGCAATAAAGCTTTAAGAGATGGTATGAAAAATTAGTTTCTCACTGTTGAGAGCTACATCCTAGTGTGAATCGAGCACGATTGATAGAGGTATAGTTTCCCATGTCCTGATATGTTGAGTGCAACACTACAAATATTCTGTCAAGGTTCTTCTTCTGTTGTGTAAAGTTGGAGTTTGTAGTTTGTGAGTTGCTAATAATTTAAAGGGCCTTAACATGTGCCTAGCAGTTGTACCACAGACTTGTCTGTACTTTGAAAATAAGGTCTTCAGCTGTTTTCTCAGTTGAGATGAAAAGAAAGCTCTGTTGCTTTTTCTAGTAGTGTGAGTGACAGTTGTGTGGTAGTTACATGTTTTGGGGCTTATGAACATGTGTACTAAGGTGAATTCTGATGGGTAAGTCTTAAAAATTATAAATGATACATCCAGATACTCTTTATTAACAGACTGAAGCAAACTGTGAACCTTCTTTGTACTTCCTATATTACTGCACTTGATTTTGAAGATACTTTGCAATAACTGTGTGTTTGAATATAAAGCAGTATGGGAACTCTGGAAATCAGTTTGTATGCTTTTCTATAAAAACAAAAAAAATTAAAAAATGATAGGTTTGTTCTTGCTGCATGTTCTGTTAAAATTATAATTTGAAGGAGAAATGCATTTTTTCCTTTCCGTATTCTAGTGCAGGTTATTAGCTACTGGAACGAACAAAATCAGGTTATAGTTAGTATATTACACCAAGTACTACTGTGTTCATTCCAGTAGAAATAGACTGGCAAATATGGGGCTGCAAGCCAGAGATGGTGAAGATGGAGTGCAGGCAAGTTTCTTATTTTGGACTTTAGTATGAATGTCCATCTGCTGTGGGTTTCAAAAGCAAACCTTTGTGGCTTATTAATTTTGACTATTTATTAGAGCTAATTCTTTGTGTTACCTTACTTTAATTAATGGGAAGAACTAATAAATGAGTTTACTATTCATCTTGAAGTAAATCTTGGCATTTTTTTAAGGTCTACATTAAAAATATGTTGTCTGTATTTATTTATTTTTATCAGTAACATTAAGGTAGCGAGTTTCTTTTGAAGGTGAGCTGAGTTATAGTTCAATTTAATATTCTTCCCTTATACTCCTACAAATTGTTGATATTTCTAATACAGTGAAAATATGTTCAAGTAGAAAATTCAAGGTTTATGAAACAGTTAGAAGACTTGCTATGTTAAAGGCTGATATTAGACAGTAAGCCTTGGTATTCACCTACTTAAAAAAAAATCATAGTGCGTGGATTTATCTCTCTTAGAATTATTTTGAAGAGAAATGAAGGTTGGAGAAAAAGAGATCGTCTTAGGAGACTATAGAATGTAGGGTAACAATCTACACAGATGTAACATTTTGTATTGACCTCCCTCTAAAAACGTTGGCAGTGGATATTCTACAACTTTATTTGTTTTTTATCTGCAATATCCAAGCTTATCGTAGCACAGTTCTCTTTGTTGATTTAAACTGACGTCAGATTATAGTTGGTGGTCATTGTTCAACTGACAGTAGTTACACTGGTAAATATACGTGAGTGTTAGCAAACAGTTCTTTTATTATGTTGGCAATTGAACTAAAACAAGTCTTTGTTACAGGTTTTAATGTTTTTATGATATGGAAAAGAATAATCTTTGAAGTTTGTCAAGTCGAAGTTGAAGATGATGTTCATTCTCCGGAGTTAATAGACTTAAAAAGCTGAGTATTGGACATCATGAGTTTGTCCTCTCCAGGCAGCTGCACTGTCATGGAAGCTAAACGGTGAGTTCCACTTTTGTGTTTTAATTTTAGTAATATGACACATGGTTTCATGGTTTATTTCCTAGAACCCTGAAAGTGGGTAATTTGGGCTGAAGAAGAACTAGATACAGTGTCAATACATGCAACGTGTGCCATTGAAGTGTAGTCATGGCATGAACGGATTTACTTTAAGGTGTTCATTCTGGCCACCTGATGCGCAAGAATTCTCATGTGACTGTAGAATAAATGGCTTGGATGTAGGAGCAGTTCCTGTCTGCAGTTAGAAACACTGACCTTACCATACAGAATGGTTTTCTGCATTAGCTGAGGTGGTTAAGGTTGGCTTTAAGCCTTGCACATGGCTCTGATATCTGCTTTGTACCTTGGCAAAGATTAATTAATTCTGTTTATCTTATCTGTGAGAGCTGTTTGTCACTACATAATGTCTGATTATACAAAACTGCCAGTTATATGGGAACAGCAAAATTGGGAACTTTGGTTAGGGAATCAGACTGCAGACTGCTCCCTTGCCTGCGGAAGTTAAGCAAAATTCCACTGCTAGGGTAATAAATGAAAGAGAATTTCTTTCTTTAACAAAATGACTCTACGTTTTCTGCCAGATGCAGAAGAAAAGCTAGAGAAAAACTTCCATGTTCATGGTAACTGACTAATTTATGAAGTGAATATGAATTTAAATTTTTTGAGTTAAAAAGAAAAAAGTCATTCTGCAGTGCAGAACTCAAGCTATTTCAACTGCTTGTATGCTTTCTTGAAGAATCTTAAAGTATTACTAAAAATAGTGTCTTAGATAAAAGCTGTTATTGGTAAAAATGCAAATTTTAGTTTGAAATCAGTTATCAATGAACAAGTTATATATGAAAATGGAAGTGCAAAACATTCTCTGAATTCCTGTTAGACTGCAAATCACATGGGCTGTGGAACTTCCCAGGGATTTTGTGTGGTTTTGTCTTTAATTTAAGCTTCCAACAGCTTTATTGTTGTAGCAGTTCAACTTGTAATATGAATGTGGAAGGAAGAACTTCCTACAATAGGTATTATGAAATATTCTTAAAGTACTGCATGTGCTGGTGATGGTGTGATGATTAAAGAAAATATCACAAATAAGGCCAATCTCTATTTTATTTGAAAAAAAATTGGTTGAGTAGACAAGTAAAGTAATGAAGTGTTTAACGTAGTAATATTTCCTCAGGTTTTTTTTTCTTTTTTTTTTCTTTTTTTTTTTTAAGTAGCTGATTCAATTTGATTATAGACTAAGAGCAAAAATAAAGTTTTCTTCGTATTTTAGTTTCTTATTAAAGTTTCTTTATATTTAAAATTTTCCAGTCGCAGCATTGTGAGTTTAGAAGCTGTGCAGAAAATGCTGTTTTCAAAAAGGTGTTTAATGCTTTCTTTCCCAAATATTTTTTTCCCTAGTACTTGCTGTTGTTCTGTTTTGTTTTGTGCTTTTATGCATATTTTTAATTTCTGTAATGTTCCTAATTTGCTATTACTTGTGATGTTTTGTAACTTGTTTGTGGTTTGTTGTTTTGGTTTATTTTTTCCCACTGGTTCTGTTAAGCAGAACAGTTAATCACATGTTTGAAATTTTCTCTGAGTAGATTTTATTGTATAGATACCTCCATTGCGCTCCCCCCCCACCTGCCCCCCGGATAATTAATAGAAGAATTGGAAGGAACAGTTTTCTTGAAAGCTGATTGCCACAGCCATACAAACCAGTGTCATTTACCCAAAGATTTAAAGGTGGTTTTTTTTTTTATTTACTTTACAAGAAGTACTCATTCCATTGCTTGTATTCAGTGAGCTGTCCATGCAAGAAGTATTTTAAATATCACCAACTTCAAAGAAGCAAAACAACCTCCTGGCTGCCCGTGAATTAACAAGGTGGCTATCATGTCCATAACCCTTGTTTCTTTGCCCTGGTCCTCCCCAGATTTCAGTTTGAGTTCTGTTTTTCTCCCTAACATATGCTTTGCTGGCTTTGATGCCATCTGGCCTTTGGCTGTCTTTCGTTAAGGCTGATATGTCTTGCACCATCTCTGAATAAGATGACTTACCTTTCTTTCATCTCTGCTTTCCCCAGCCACAAAAAACAAAGGTCTCCCAGACTTACTGTATGATGTCCACGAACATGTTGTATCAAACCGCAAACATCAAAATTTTATACAGTTTACAGATGCTCCAGCTGTTCAGACCCTTCTTATTTCCTGATTTCCATATCTTCTTATTGCAGTAGTGAAGAGTTCCATAAAATAATGATGAGTATTTTACTTACCTTGTTGCTGATATTTTGCCCTTTGAGTCATGTTGGTTCCTTTGGGTATGACTTCTGTAGTAAACACAGAAAGCTAATAATGTGTCTGTGGTTTTCTTGCTGTACATGCCGGTTTTAATGATCCTTATCTCCTACATTTATTAAATATATAAAATGTGTTAAGTACACGGCACCCTGTGGAACAATTACTGATGACATACAATTATTCTTATCTCATGGATGAAATCTGTCCTGTTTTAAATGGAAATAGACTTAGTATTTAATAAATTCTAAAATATTTATAGGCTGCAACAAAAAACTTGAAAATTCATCCTTTTTTATTACTAATACCTTTAAACACAGCACTTAATCTAAATTAATGTTCTTCTTGTTGATGACATTTGTGTCTTTTTTGCTAGACCACATTATCGGGTAAAGTCCTAAGTTGTGGGAAATGTTAATGGTCCCTCTGCACAAACCCTAGGGGTAAAGTTGCTGGATTTTATTTAGAAAAAACAAGTAATTAAATTTACAACCTGAAACCTGGGAGAGTGAAATCAGTGAGGGGAGTGCGGCTACTGATAGCTGCAGGCTGTTCAGAAAGGACAGGAGAGGAAGGGGGGCTGAGGGTGGAGGGGTTGTCCTCTACATCATGGAATGGGTAGAGTGTGCAAGAGCTGTCTCTGAAGAACAGCCACTACCAGGCTGAAAGCCTGTGGGTAAGAATTAGATACTGTGGCAACAAATAGGGCCTTGTGGTTGGTGTCTACTACAGTTTGCCTGATAAAGGGCAGCTGGCTGATGAAGCCTTCTGACTGTAGTTACAGGAGACATCACAATTGCAGGCTCTTGTCCTGAAAGATGGGGACAAACGTTTTAGGAGGGCCTGTTGTGATAGGACAAGGGGTAATGGTTTTAAACTAAATGAGGGCAGATTCAGGCTAGATACAAGGGTGGTGGTGAAACCCCCTCTTTACAAGTGAAACACTGGCACAGGTTGCCCAGAGAGGAGGTAGATGCCCCATCCCTGGCCAGTATTCAAGGTCAGGTTGGACGGGGCTCCGGGCAACCTGCTCTAATTGAAGATGTCCCTTTGTCCCATTGCTGAGGGGCTGGACGAGATGACCTTTAGAGATCACTTCCATCCCAAGCTACTCTATGATTTTACATGCCTGCAGATTCTTATTTCTGTAATTAATACTTAAGATGTCATGTAGATAAAAGTAATCTATTTTAGTGTTTTCTGGTCTGTATGAAATGATGCCAACTTTGCGGTTGATGTAATCATGTTTCTATTTAGAGAGTATTTCACATGTAGGGGTCCTGACAAGTTGTGCTGTTGTGTGGATCAATTAATTATCACAGCCTTATGTACATAAAATAACATGCAACCTGTCTTATATAAGATTATATGAGTACTGATATGTATAAAATAATATGAAAATTGACGTATATAAGATAATGTGAAAACTGTTTCTTAACTTGTGAAATAATGAAAAAGTCCAGTTTGAAGTTACAATGATTGCACAGGGTTATTAAACTAGTTTATTTTAATTAAATAGGTACTTTTATACTAATTTTTCACTCTGTGTATAAAAGCTTGTTTTCATTATTTTAATATTGCTTGTGATGCTCAAGGGCTGGTTCTGCTAACCGCCAAATAGATTTTCTTTTAAAGAAATAGCAGTGAAAATGAAGGTACTGGATGTTTTCACAGAATCATAGAATCATTCAGGTTAGAAAAGACCCTTGGGATCATCAAGTCCAACCATCAGCCCCACTCTGCAAAGCTCTCCCCACACCATACCCCCCAATACCACATCTAAACAACTCTTAAACACATTCAGGAATGGTGACTCGACCACCTCCCTGGAATAGGCTATTCCAGTGTCTGACCACTCTTTCTGTGAAAAATTCTTTCCTAATGTTCAACCTAAACCTACCCTGTTTCAGCTTTAAACCATTCCCTCTCATTCTATTGCTAATTACCTGTGAGAAGAGACCAGCACCAGACTCTGAGTTCTAGACCTTTAATTTGGATTATGTTAGTGATCAATTGCTTGTCTGTAATTTAAATGTATATAACTTTGAAGAGAAGATGTAGAAAAGTGATTTTTGTTCCACGTGTGCGTTTGTTTCATGACAGAAGTGGTTTTCAGATGGTAATCCATGTTAAAAAATGAGCCCTACTGCAGGAGACAAACAAAAACTTGCTAGTCACTTTAAGTGATTGGAATGAAGTTTTTTAAGCATCCTAAAAGTTTATTTAATCAGTAATAAAGGTAATGAAAAATAATATAAAAAAAGTTATGCTTAAATCATCTTTGATAAATTCTAAGTAAGTATGTGTTTTAAATTCCTACTCCTGTATCTCATATCTTGCACAATAAGCAATTCTATATAACCCTTTTTTCAAAGAGCAATAGTAGAATAACAACTGCATGGTACCATTTTAGTAAAGTAAATATTTAGAACTTCGGGCTCACAATCTGATCACTGAATTAAGGGAGCACTGAAATTTGAAAGGAATACTCATGTTTATTGAAAACATTTGTATTTTGCAGCTTACATAATGCCAAGTGTGAGTCACAGTTACTACAAAAAAGCAATGAATCAGAATTGGATACTGCTGAAGATTTGAGAAGGAAACTCTGTCAAGCTAAGCAAGAAAAATTAGACTTAACCATTAAACACAATCAAGAAGTAAGGACTTTTTTGTTTCCTGTGGTTTACCTTAGAATAAATGTAATTTTGTTTCATTAAAATAGTGCTCTTGTGGTGTATCAGGAGGACATTCATCAGCTCTTAAGTAACAATGAAGATGGCACTGTACAGACCTCTCCTACCTATTCGTAGGAACTCTTAACACCTCTGATGGCATTGTTAATAGTTAAAGTTGCACCAAGCAGAGTGCAAATTTTCTGCAGGGAGAGGAGTCACTGCCACTACTAGCAGTTTGTTGGGTAAAATTGGTGACACAAATAAATAAAAGCCACAGCTTGAATCTAGCCTCATAAAAATCTTATTTAGTTCTTATTTATATGTTTTTTGCAGGGTATTAGAGTATCATTTTAATCCTGCAGAAATAATTTGCAACTCATGAATATAGTACAGTATTTTTGTGTGTGTGTATATACCAAATCGAGCTGGGATATCCTTTAGTAGTCTTTCAATGTGCAAATTTGCAGTTTTCAGTTAACTATATGTAAGGTACAAATGTGGTGATGAGTTCTTAATTAATTTATCGTTAATAAGTATGAAGTTACTAAAGAGGGAAATAATTTTCCTTGGTGCTATTGTAGCAAGATAGTATTGAAATAAAGTAGTAGTAGTAAGAAAATAATTCATCTTTTCTTTAGTTTGAATATCAGCTTTCACAATAGTATACGTAAAAATAGGTGGTCACTAAGTACAACAGTAGTTGTAGTCAGTTTTGGATTTGTTACTACTAGGAATGCTTCCCAGATTTCCCAATGCCAATCTGGCACCTGGTGTCTTGGTTTAAACAGTGCTGTTGCAGAAGTACTACTTCTACTACAGGGACCAGTTCTGCTCTTAACAGTTTGCTAGGGGCAGATGATGTAGTGGGTTCTCATTCATCTATTGTCAGCTAAATCCAGCTAATAAACCAAGTTTGCAGTTCTATATCCATTTATTATTGGGATGTGTACCCAAATGAAGAAATTCCTGCCTCTTCCACAATGACTTGACATTGTGCTGTACTGAATTACTTTCCTGTTGCATCATCAACTGTGGGGCGATTTTAAAAACTGGATCCCTGGAATTACCTGGATTTAAAAAAAAAAACCACAAATGACAAGCAAACCACCTCTGATGTTGAGAATTTGAAAGCTGGGGGTATGCAAGGATCTTTTGCACCATTTTGCTGCTGTGGTTTACACCACAAAGGCAGGTTGCATTTTCATAGATAAACTACTTGAAGAGACTGGGTTTTTCCACCCCTCTCTATTTACTGTATAGCTACAGATATTGGTAGTGCTGAAGTCACCTGCATGTGATATTGAAGTCAAGAGGCTATTTTGTGAGTGTTCTGAAGAAACATATATTTTACCTTCTTGTATTGAAATATCGTGAACTTTATATTCTGGACCCAGTTTTGGGCACCAATGACTAGACTATGTTTCTTAGTCTGGATAAGATCACTTTTTGAAGCATTTTCCATTCTTAGTGTGTTGTCAAATTTTATAGCATTCTGTTTGACTACTGAACGTTTTTGGACTGAATTTTATGTTCATACGTGCACTTGTGAGTTATTACATATTTCATATTCTGGAATCACAACATGACTGTTTTTCTAAGTGTTTAAATTTACAGAAGGTTATCAGAAAATTGCCTATGGAATATAATGTTTCTGTTGCTGCAGTTTTTCCTCTGAGGTGTAGGAAGATGACAGAAATACGACTTGTATTTTCTTAAGGCAGTGTATTTTTGAAAAAAGGAGGGATATGTTTAAGGTACATTGAATTCATCTAGGAATAGGAACGGTTTGCATAAAACCCAGTAAAAGTACTTCAAATCTGCATAAATATGCATTTGCAAGACTATATTTCAAATTCAAGTAGAATAAGAAGGCAGCTGTAAATGCAATTCAGAATGTCTTTTAAAAATATTCTGTAATGTTGCATTTTTTCAGAGGAGCATTGTTGCCGGTTTTCTGAAACATATTTATTTTTTAGCTGTCCAAGTGTGAAAGTCAGATAGTCAAATTGCGGTCGGAAATTGAAAAAGGAGAGGCTATTCGACAGAGTCTGGAATATGAATTGGCAATTGTCAGAAAAGATGCTCGTCTGAAAATGTATGCTGCGGAAGAGGAGTTAAGAGATGCAAAAAACAAACTTATGGAACTGCAAGGTAAGTTTCAAAAAAGAAAACACAGAACAAAGGCTAAATTAGTTCCAAGTCAGGAAGACTTAATTAAATTTTCTACTTATAAATTTTTTTTCTTGGATCTCACTTATCTTTGACAGTGTCCCGCATGACCTCCTAGTCTCCAAAATGGAGAGTCATGGGTTCAATGAATGGACCACTCGCTGGATAAGGAACTGGCTGGATGGGCGCAGTCAAAGAGTTGTGGTTAATGGGTCAATGTCCATGTGGCGGCCAGTGATGAGTGGTGTCCCGCCAGAATCTGTACTGGGACCAGTACTATTTAACATCTTTGTTGGAGACATGGACAGTGGGATAGAGTGCACCCTCAGCAAATTTGTTGATGACACCAAGCTTGGTGGCGCGGTTGATACAATGGAGGGAAGGGATGCCATCCAGAGGGACCTGGACAGGCTTGAGNAGCTGGAGCTGTTCAGCCTGGATAATAGATGGCTCCGGGGAGACCTGATAGCAGCCTTCCAGTATCTGAAGGGAGCCTACAGGAGAGCTGGGGAGGGACTCTTTGTCAGGAAGTCTAGTGACAGGACGAGGGGTAATGGTTTTAAATTGGAAGAGGGGAGATTTAGATTAGATGTTAGGAAGAAGTTGTTGACTGTGAGGGTGGTGAGGCACTGGAACAGGTTGCCCAGGGAAGTTGTTGATGCCCCATCCCTGGAAGTGTTTAAGGCCAGGTTGGATGGGGCTTTGAGCAACCTGCTCTAGGGAGAGGTGTCCCTGCGCAGGGCAGGGGGGTTGGAACTTGATGATCTCTAAGGTCCCTTCCAACTCTAACCATTCTATGATGCTATGATTCTATGATCTTTCCCATCTCTTACCCATCTGCTTTTCTGAACTTGTAAGAGTGTATGAAACTCTTGCTGTCTCAGATTCAGCAGGAAGGTTTTAATTCACATACAGCAACCCTATTTCCTCTTGCCCCTTCCCTCTTTCACTGCTGTCCTTCTAGTAATGATAGTGGCTGTCTCCAGATCCTGGTTATTGCTCTGTCTAGCAGTTCTTTATTTTCCATTTCAGGGACAAAAAAGAGAAAAAGTCCATCCTTGTTCATTTGTTTGCACTGTTTCCAACAACTTTTTTTTT
>VXBW01002069.1:309152-319718 GCA_013400375.1 Thinocorus orbignyianus | reverse complement strand
AGCTCTCATTGTGTCGCCTTCTTTCTTTCATCTTTTCAAAGTTTTCAAGTTTTTCAGCGCTTATGTGTGGTTTCTTTTCTTTTAATCTTTATTTCTCCTTTCAGAGGTAATGGAACATTTATATTGTGACAGTAGTATGTGGAAGGGAAGGTTTTTGCCTATTTTAATTTATAAAATTTCTATAGAATTCCCATCGTAGAATGGTTAGAGTTGGAAGGGACCTTAAAGATCATCGACTTCCAACCCCACTGCCATGGGCAGGGACACCTCCCACTAGAGCAGGTTGCTCAAAGCCCCATCCAGCCTGGCCTTGAGCACTTCCAGGGACGGGGCATCCCCAGCTTCTCTGGGCAACCTGTTCCAGTGCCTCACCACCCTCACAGGAAAGAATTTCTTCCTAATATCCAATCTAAATCTCCCCTCTTCCAATTTAAAACCATTACCCCTCGTCCTGTCACTAGACTTCCTGACAAAGAGTCCCTCCCCAGCTCTCCTGTAGGCTCCCTTCAGATACTGGAAGGCTGCTATCAGGTCTCCCCGGAGCCATCTATTATCCAGGCTGAACAGCTCCAGCTCTTTTGGCCTGTCTTCACAGGAGAGGTGCTCCATCCCTCTGATCATCTTTGTGGCCCTCCCCTGGACCTGTTCCAACAGTTCAATGTCCTTTCTATGTTGCAGACTCCAGAACTGAACACAGTACTCCAGGTTGGGGTCTCACAAGTGCAGAGTAGAGGGTGAGAATCACCTACAATGACCTGCTAGCCATGCTTCTTATGATGCAGCCCAGGATATGGTTGAAATGTCCATGTGTGGAAGATGCTGTAGGAACACAAAATGGATTGGTTCCTTGTCGTGAAGGAGATGCTCGCCTGTGCAGGAAGTGTAAATGTTCCAGTCTACCACAGGGTATCACAATCATAACATTTTTTTCTGAACATGCTTTGCAATGCTCCTTGTCTTTTTTCTTTCTCTTTTCTCTAAACAATAGTGTTGAATGAAAAACTTGAGCAGAAAGCTGCAGAGACTGAGAAAACATTTAATGTTGCTCAGCAGAAGTGGAAAGAACAACAGCAAAGACTTGCAAATGAGAAGGATGATATCCGCAGAACTTGCAACAGTGAATATGGATTGCTTCTTAAGGAAAGAACCAAATTAGAACGTGTTTTGCAGGTACGATGTATTAATAGTTGCAAGTTGAATGAGACGATGGCTGGAAACATTTAGTTGTTAAGTGTGTGGCGGGTTGGGTTTTTTTCTGGTTTAGGAGAAAAATCCTCCAGCTACCTAAACACTGCAGAATATTTCTGAAAAATACAGCTTTATAAAATTACACTTACTCTGTCACAGTCTTTCTTACTTGGATGGAATGTGTTGTGGCTGATTTTCCTGGTAAATAACTAAACCAAGTTACCAAGCACAGTGAGTTAACATTCTCAACTGTTACCAGCTCCACAAGGATGCAATCAATTACACAACTGTTATTTAATAACTTTAATCTTTTTAATTGACAATTGAATTACCATCTATCTTAGCAATGTAATAATACCATCTGAGGAAAACTGACAATGTATTCAGCTATAATTATCCTTTATGCTTTCATATGCTTGATGTGTGCAGAGAGCAGATTACTACTAGATTCAATTTCTTTTATTCTGTAAGACTCTCTCTTTTTTAAAATTCCTGCTTTCTTGCGTAGCTCCCTTTAAGACGTGGTAGACTTGTCTCAATTGGTCTGGGGATTTGTCAAGCAGTAGGAAATTAGCCCTACTTTCTTCCTACCTGGTCAGCTCCAAGCCTGGGACGGTGCTGAACAGCATTCCCAAATGAGACAAAGCAATCCTTATCTGGCAGCTTGATAGCCAAGTTCTGACAGCAAACCTACCTGTTGTATTATGTTATGGTGCCATTGGTGAGGTTCTATATGACACCTGTAGGAGCAGCTCTTTAAAAAACAGGGCAGAGAGAAACCCTTCAGTATGTGTATTCCAGAAGCTGTTTATTTGAATGCATGATCTGGAAAGAGAGGTGCTGTAATGAGACCTGAAGTTGAAATCAAGTAGTGTATGGGTATGTAGTGCTTTTGTGCATGGGTTGCAAAACACTTTGTTGTTACCATAATGGCCAGGAGCTCTGATGGTGGAGAAGGGTCTTGCTGAACTGGATTTTCTCTGAATAAAGAACAAAAAGGAAGTTCCCTCCTTGAGTTGATTGACAGATGACACCCCGAGGTTCTTCTCAAACCGACAGAAACATGATTCAGTTTTCATTCAAAGTCGATGTTTAAAAAAGCAAGATTGGGTGTAGGCTATGAAGAAACATATTTTCAGAGTTTTCTTTTTTAAATTGCCAGGTGAAGCAGAGTAAGAGTGGAGCTTTGGCTCTGAGTTCTGGCTTACAGTAGGCTGAGTTAGGTTGAGGAGGCTTTGAAATGGACTTCTGTTCTATACAGTGTTTTGTGGAAGTCACATTCACAGAGTTTAATATTGTATAAACCAAACAATTTTGGAGTGGTGCACTCTCCCAAGTGATGTTTGGCCTCAGATCAAAAGGAGCAGCTTGGGACATTGTGTTCTCTGTCAATAGATGTATATTCAGAAGTAAAGGTGATCTTCAGAGGAAGGTGTTTGGTTGGTAAAAATGTATTAAAGCTAGAAAATTGTTCACTCAAAAGGTAAACACAAGTCACTACTAGGTATCAACTCCCTAACCTGCTTTCAATGATTATATTTTCCCACTTTGGTTTTGTAGCTGTTCTCTTGCCCATCACCCTAGCTAGAGGTTTTATGTATAGTCCCAAAATTCCAGCAAGTTAAAAATCTGTGCATAAATGTTAAACACGGACTTTTCCAGGAAGTAAGAAAATAAATAAATAAATACATAAATATAGACTTGACTGTCTTAGTCGTTGTTTGAAAGCTTAATTGATTCAAACTTGGCAAATAAATGTCAGAAGGATCTGGGTTTATAAATTGTGACTCCAAATGCATTCCAGTCTTTGTGGTGTATTTCTACATCTGTTTTAAATGTTTCTATAGTGGTTATGAGTTATGAAATGAAAGCTAGATAAAGTGGTTTTTATTTTGGTCTTAATATGTACATAGAAATGAGATTCTAAGCATGTATACAAATCTTGGTTGGAAAAGCTGTGCTTCATGAACTGTAATTCTGAACTTGGCTATGAAAATGCTGAGGGTAGGCATGGAAACGAAGTCGGCTTAACCTACTGAAATGTGTGTCTAAGATGCAGAGGGAAAGTAATCTCTGCTTTCTGACAGGGTTTAGTGTGCTTTATAGGGTACGCTTAGTATGCCAGCCGCTTTGTACTAAAAGGTGTTCAAATTCAATAGTTAGTGCAATAGCATCACCGTGTGGTTAGTCAGCATATAATAGTCCTTCACAGAAGAGCTGTTTTTCCTTAAGACTACTTGTGTAATAGTGTTGTNTGATAGTCTTGCACAGTTTTATAACAAATCTGAAAAGCTTGGAGCATTCTTTAAGATTCTGAAATCTGACAACTCACGATGACTTTTAATCAGCATGATGTTTTTATGTGAGCTTTAGTGTGATTAAAGTTGCTGACGTTTTCAGTATTAAATGATTTTAAATCTTGATGTAGTATTTTCCAGCAAACTATGTAGTACTTACTTCATGCGTGATTTTCCCAGCTCATCTTTTGTTGATATCTTCCAGATAATTATCTCTATATCTTTCCAATGTGGACAGTGTGGAAGTAGTTGTATATTTCTATAAAAATTGTTAAAAATTTTTATTAGCACACTGGAGGAAGAAACCTGTGCATTGGCTTGATATTACAGGCAAAGTGACAGGATTACCTTTAAATTTAGTGCATATACAGGTATACTATTTTTGCAGTATTTTGATTTACTGAGGTTCCAGTTTTTTTCTTTGTGTGTTTCACAGGCATGCTCCTTGTGATCTTTTCAGAGTATGCCAAAAAACTGTACTATAGTGTCTGTGCATGAAAAATGAGAGGAAATAAACTTATATTTTTCAGTTACTATCTGGTAACAACTGTAACTGTAGAAGAGTCACGATTCCCTTATTGTCATGTTTGCGTGGCCAAAACTTTTCTACCTTCAGTCTGGAGAACAAAAATTGTTTTCCAAACTTTGGAAAAGACTTGTATTTCTTTGATCTTCATGTATAAAGATGGTTGTCAGACCTCAATCTTCTGAAGAATCATTCTCTATGAATAATACATTTTCTCCTCCTCCTCTCCCTGCTCTGCAGATGCCCTATGATTAGTGATTTCTAGGAACAAGATTATGTAATGTAAGAGTAATAGCAGAATTTGCAGACCAACTGATTTATTTCCACAAAGTGCCTCTTGCCATGATGTTGAGTAGGACTAAATGAACAGGAGGACTTAGTGTAATCTTTTCTATGTTTTGCACAGAAAGTCATTTTAACAAATTTGGTCTCCAAAGGTCCTCCAACTAAATCACTGGATTTATAGCTTGTTTCTGATGCTAGTTACAGAAAAGCTTATTCCTGTCCACTAGACTAAAGCTATTCTTTTTGAGACTTCTGGGATCTCCAGCTTAAGTATGTGCTAGACTACTGGGGGTTCATTATTTGGCTACTTTCCTCTGAGCCTGGTGTGGTGTAAATGTGGATTTTGTAGCAGTGACTCCACAGAGCTGCTGAGTCCAGCAGTATTAGTAATTATCCCAACCTGTAGCTTGGTTAAATTTTTGAACGCAGAAATTGAAGTGGGGAACAGCTTGGTTATTTTATTCTAGTTCATGTAAATTTTTTAAAGTAATTGACTTTCTGCATAGAAGAAAGTCTTTCTCAGCAGAAATGAAGATTATTTAGTCTGTGGAAGAAACTGTTTCTAAAAATGTCCGATGTGATTTTCGAGTTCTAACAATTAAAACCAGATCAAAATAGATCTTCTGTTCCTGTGCATCATTTCATCAAATTCACTTAACTGTTTCCCTCTCCATCATTGCCATTGAGCTGGGAGACAGAAAAAAATAGGAAGAACAGGTTTGTACTCTTCAGAGAGTAAGATTTCCTGTGGGTAATTAGCTCTAATTTTAGTATTACCACAAGTGGTCATACTCGTAGTGATTTTTGAACCAACGCATTTTACCTTGTGGCAAATAAAGAACATGTCTGCTGTTGGGTAAATGTTTCTGTTGGTATGTGCTAATGTTAGATTTTAATGACCTGTTCTAATGCAGTCTTTATTCACAAAGTAGTAGTATTTCTTTATCTTAGTGAAGTTTATACTTTTGAGTTTACCTTTATCTTAGTAAAAAGGTTATCTGATGTTTGTCTTAGTAAAAGTATCTCTTTATGCTTTATTTTTTTAGGAGCAGAATAATGTACTGCAAAATATGCGCAAGAAGATGAAAGATGTGGAGGTGGAACACACTGGCTGTACTGAGCTGCTGAGGCGCCAGGCCAATGAGCTTGATTACAGTGCTGAACGAGAGGAGCGACTTAAAAAAGAACTTGAAGTAAGGCTTTTTGACTATTGTGTTTAGTCTCAACAAGCACTGACGCTCTGAGCAATTTCATTTAGAGGCATGGAACCTCCCAGTTAGCCTGTGAATTCTGTGTACTGGATAACAGAATGTTGAACATCTGTTTTTCAGAAAAGGCTGAACCAGCAAATACCACTTAAACTGGGTGCCTGACTTGAGACTGGTGGTTGAACAGTAAATGGGAAGAGGTGTATGTGAGCATGAGAACAAGGCTAACTTTAATTTAGAAGCTCTGTATGTTTTCCCTAAACTTTTGTCTGTCTTCTGATCACTTTGACTTAAGAATGGATTTACTTTGACTTAAGAATGGAGTTACTGAATTTGCAACAGAGAATCTGCTGGAGCTGAGAAGGTCACCAGATGCTGTGTTAGGTAGAGAGAATAGCGTAGTGGAAGATCACGGTGGTGTTATGGCACCCTCTTCCTATCTAGATTTAAATGCTGCAGGTAGTTTCAGTTTGCCTGTCTGTTGAGTAACACCAGTTGCTGCGAAGTCACAGGTCTTTAATGTTTTGTAAATGTGCACCTCTTACTAAACTGCTAGCTCTCTCCTAGGTTTCAACATTTTGTTTGTCTATTGATAGGCTTTGTAGTAACTGTTACCTTTATATACAGTCTGGATCAAGACTTTGTTGACATTTGTCACTGCAGAGAAACATAACGACTGGATAATTCTTTATCCCGATGTAAGTTTTCTACCAACGCATCTTTAAATATTTTCTGCAATGAATTTTAAAGAATTGGCACTTGCAGGGTAGTGGAATTCCTTAAAGGAAGAAGTGACATACAGTTTTCAGTTGTGTTTGTTCTCGTTTTTTCCCTTAAAGGCAAAAGAAGTGTTTAAAGCATTGATTGCTAGGTAGGTAGAGTCCTGCATTAAAGACGGAGTACAAAAGAAAATTCCTACAGGGAAGATCAAAGCTCATCAACTAAAGACACTGACTTATTGACCAACAAGGTAGGCTTTTGTGGCCTCAAAGAGATCTACAGGAAATCTATGGTCAGGTATTGTGAGCTGCATGTAATGTCTAGGCAGGATTATTTTCACTTGGGAAGTGCTGTGTATGGTGAAGTTCCAATAACTCTTTTAAAAATAAAAGATTTTTGCTTGAACGTGGACTTTTTTGTGACTTCATGGCTTTTAATATATTAATATAGGAATCATGGGCTGAAAGGAGGAGGAGCAAGGCAGCAAATGATTGATCTTTCTATATATTTTGTTTGGAGGTACTCATCATCTGTAAATTTTGAAAGGAAGCCCTGGCTTCCTTGAAAATGAATAACTGCTATGCCCTGGAGATGGTTTTATCAGGGAATCCTATCTATTAACCACAAGCAGCTAAGATATTTTCATTGCTTCTTGATTTTTATTAAGTTCTTTTAATTTACTGAATCATTATTAAGATAAAAATGTTGTGAGGAAACAATGTATTCATATGACAGAAAATACTTGTAAGTATAACTATGTAAATGGTGATTAAGGAAAGTATGTGATGGAGCCTGTTGCATTTAAGTGTTTAAGCAAATTAACACAAGTCCCTGTGAATAAAAAAAAAAGTTTGAAGTTAGGCTGCAGTGCATGTGCTTAGTCGGCTTGCATCTCACTTTACTTTCTCAAAAGCAAATTATGTGTGTATGTCTGGAGGAGTGTACAGTAATAACTTGCCCATTCTATACTTAAAGAGATGGTAACTAATGAGCATCTCTGAAAAATATTTTTATTCCTTAAGAAGCAAAAGTTTTAGATATTTTCAGCTTTCAATATTAGTTACTGCAGACAGCATTGAATAATAGAGTTTGAGTCCACTAACCAGTATGAAGTCTATGTGTTTGTGGCAACAGCATCATATGCATCTTACAAGGTGCCAGTACTCCACATCACTGCTTGTGAGGAAAAAATTGTTCTGCCTTTTCTATAGTCATGAAAGGCTGTAGATGTTCTGAAGTTCAAAATTCAGGTCAATAAAATGTATTTTAAATTGTGCTCTCACCCATAATCCTCTCCCTCCTCAAAATATGTACCAAGGAACAATTTAGTATTAACAGAATATAAATCTAATTGCAGCATTTCTTTGATTATAAATTTGTCATTCTTCTTTCTCTCCTACCTTCTGGAGCTCATTCAGGCGGAGGTGTTATCTGCCAGTCATGCTGAAACAGAGTGGAAAGACCTTAGCCAAAGGGACTGTTTAAGCTGCTCTTCGCTTCTGTAGCTCAGTTAATGGAACTTTGGTTTTAGAGGCTGTAAGGGAGGGAAATAGGGGGGTGTTCAAGGACTGATTTGTTGCATGAAGGAGGGGAAATGAGCATGATCTTCCTTTCTAATTGTGTTTGAAAGAAAGGAATATGCCCTTTTAAGGGGCCATGCCACATTCCAAGTAGAAAGAAGTGCTTCTGTGGAGCCTGGAGACTGATTTCATTTAAAGACATTGCTGTAAGTAGAATTTCCTACTCTCTGCCTTAATAGTTGCCTCAGTAGCATGTTAGCTTCTGTGGATCACATTCTTAGTTGCCAGATTCTTCCTGTGTATTTTGGAAGAGGCATTAAAGAAGGCCACTAAGGCCTGGGCAGTAGTTTTCATTACATGCCAACATGCCAAAGTGTCCTTGTCTTTGTGCCCAGTGGGTATTACTGTCACATAGTTCTTGATAATTCTGTGGTGCTCTAGCTGTCCATTTAAAACTCCTCAGTGTATGGGAATAAGTATTACCCATGTTAGAAAATGGATACATTTCTTGTAACTAGACCTGTACTTCCAGCTGTGGTTAAATACGACTTTTATTTTTGCCTATGATCTCAATACTTGAGAGAGATTTCCGTGCAGATATAAAACCCTTAAAATAGTGCACGCCAGACAGAACAGTCTACATCTTTTCTTAAAGTAGCCCTATATTTGTTTATCTCTTTTCAAGTAATTTTTGGCTCACTGATTGAAATTTGTTTTTTGTGGAAAGATGGACATAGGAGACATGCATGATTTCAGTTTCCATCCAGAGTACCTTGTGTTAGTGGGCATTTGGTTAGAAAATGTGTATTTAAGTTCTTGATAGTGATGGCAAACTTCTTAAGTTGACTTGTGTGATGAGTAGTATAATTCTAATTAAAAGGCAATCTTACAATTTTTTTGTTACATAGTAGTTCCTGATAAGCAATAAGGATGAACTTTTTCACAAAGCTATTTCTTTACTACCCTCTGCTGGACATAAGGGAGAAGTCCACAAGAAAATATTTGTGTTTCAGTAATGAAAGGATAAATTTAGAATCTTTTCCTTTTTATACAATAGCGCTTTTATGAAGAGCTATGTCTAGTAGACCATATTATACAGAAAGGAAGGTGAGAAAAGTCATGTGCTTTTTTTTTTTTAAGTCTGATTTAACCTTCAGTCATTCCAAACATGGTCTTAAAGAGGAGATTTCTGGTTTCTCAAATGGGAAATGAAGAGAAAGTTTCTGTGGACTCTTCAGGTGAAAGGTAGCTATTGGTACAGCATCTAACTTGCTAGTTTTCCATTTTGCAGTGATCCGAATGTGGTGTACTATTCCATGGACATGGAGTCCTACCGAAGTGGAACGCATATTGTACCAGAAAAAAACTAGGTTGGGAACCTTACCGTTCTGCCTCTTTAGCCTAAGATTCAGCAGTCAAACAAATCCTTGATGTATTTTTATTGAGCTTACCTAGATATTAAAATTTAGGATAATCAGTTTCCTGGAACCAGTGTCTTTTATTTTAGTCTTTGGCTCTGTTGCTCTGGAAAGATAATTTCTTGGGAAATACAGAGAAATCTTTATACAAAAATAGTGTTTCTTGTGATATGTCTAGCTGCCAAAAAGCTGGGCGGGAAAGCTGTTTGACAAACAGTGGAGGAAAGGGGAATGTGGATTTTACCATGAAAATCAGAATTATTAGTTCATAAATTTCAAACTCTTTGTCTTGTTCACAGAAATGTAGTGATTTTCTCTTGTTTGGTTTATGTGTTTGAGGCTGCCAACTTTTAGTAAGCTGGAGCTCAAGGTCTCTCAAAGTTTTTAAGCCTTTCTCATGAGGCCTGAAAAATGTCCCATAACTTGGTCCATTTTATTTCTGAAACGAAGTATGTTGCCATATTTCTGAGATTTTGAGTTACCATTTAAAATCCATGCCCTTAGCTTTGACATTGCCTTTCCTGCTCCCCTGTCTGTAATTACATTTACCTTTTCAACCTGCAGACCTGCTTTTTTTTTTCCCTCCTTGTTGTTATTAATTTCACCATCAGCTGCAGCGTTACGCATGTTATAGTTCTCAAACTCCAAGCTGAGAGAGGACACATACCTCAGCCAGTTAACAGTGCTACTGGTTGAACTTTAAACTGGTTGTTGTCTTCTATGACTACACACTTCTTGATGGCTTACACCTACTTAATCCTCTGTTTTCTAGTGTCTCCATAATGCGTAACGGGCATGTAGGAATTCTAGCTGCTGTGACTGTTTTCTATATCCTTTAAGTATATATTCCTATATACCACTTTTCCTGATGGTGGCTCTGAAGTTCATGTTTCTCCAGTGGCAAGCTCACTGATGTAACAGACATGGTCTCCAAGAGGAGCTTCCTCTTTATAATCTCCTTTGTCGTATTATTCAAGCCCAATTTGAAGACTGTTCACTCTTACCTCACTATCAGTCCAGAGCTGTTTGAATGTTGTCCTACGTAGTCCCCACCAGGAGTTAGTGACAAGTGATGTTAATCTTGTCTACCTGCATCTATGAAGTAACGGTGTCAGTTTGTGTACTGTTAAGGGGTTTATCTCATACTCAGAGAGTACGTGAGATGAAAACCAAAAGGGACATTTTTTTCCCCTCAAGGTACTGTAGAAAAGGAGAGCAGTTCAGATGTGTTTGGCAACTGCAACTCAGTAGCAGATAGGAAAGGACTTTATCCAAAAGTAAACAAACCCTATCAGTTTAGCAGTCCTAGCTGGTTTTAAGTAGTTGGTTTGTTGTCGTGTGGGGGTTTTTTTGGTGGTGGTTTTTTTTTGTTTTTTTTTGTTTTTTTTTTTTTTGAAAAAAAAA
>VXBW01002069.1:279557-309144 GCA_013400375.1 Thinocorus orbignyianus | reverse complement strand
TTTTTTAAACCTAAAGCTAAGATTATGGCTTAATTTGTAGCCCCCATGCAAGTGTAGTTTTTTACCCAGTGTTGTGCAAGTCAAATATGGCTCCACCGTCAATGAGACATGTTACTCTAGACCTCATGTACAGGGAATGTTTAGAGTGAGGGTTGACCACACTGGTCACAGAAGAACTTTTACTTCAGTGGTAAAGAATTGTTTGTAGTTCAATAACTTTCATAGTTACTAAAAGGTTGTTTATTATCTGAACAGGAGGTGGCTCCACCTTACCGTGATCAAGAAGCATCAGCATTTCTAACACTAGGTGGAAGTGGTCAGCACATTGCCCAACGATGTGTTTAGACCTGACCTCCTGATTTATGTTGTGAGTCATAGGGAAGTGCTTTTAAGTAGGAAGATGTAAGAGCTTAATCTGAATGTCGAAGAGAACACAGAATGGGTGGCAGATGATCCATATATGAGGTACATGTGTGTCCTCTTTACTTAAAACTTTATCTTGGCTGAACATTTCACATAGGGATTGATGCTCAGCCATGGGGAAGTATAAGTATCCTGACAACTTGTTAGTAAAGTGAAATGGAAAAATCTTGCAAAAGTGGTCTAAATAGAAGCAGAGAAGAGAAATAATACTTATATTACTATATCTAAGCTTAGTAACTGTTCTCTTTTTTTAATTGTTTTCTTTGGCTTTTATGTGATAAAGAGCATTTTGATGTAAATGCATATGTCAAATGATGACATTTTCATGGCTGTGGTGTTGCACAAATGTGACATACTGAATGACTTTGTCAGTACGGAGTGCCCCAATATTTGCGAATATTGCAGTACGTAAGGCAAGTGTGAGGCACTGAGAAAAGTGGAAGCCATAAAGGCCAGTTTGGAAAGTAGTATTGCCAGCTTAGCGTGCAGGAAATGTCTCCTAAAAACCACATTATCATTGACATGCGACAGGACACTGGAAAAAGTGATGAGCCTTAAGGGATTGGAGTAGAATGCTTGCCCGCAAGCATTGAAGTTTTCTTAGTCACTTCTATTTTCCATTTCTCAAAAGTCACAATCCTGTCTGTGTTATCATAGAAACAGATCCCAGATGTTTTTTTCTTTAAATTAAGACTGAAATTGACTTGGCTTGAATGTCTAAGGAAATTTTGGAGATACAGTGAGTTTGTGTGTGGTATCTTACTTAAGATGTCTGCCTTCGTATATGCAGTTAGGTGCACATGGAAGTAACAAGGGACTGAACTCTGTTGAATAACTGCTGTTTTCAATGTTGGATAAGCAAATACTTTGTAACCACTGGAGAACCAACGTTTTGGATCCATCTTTTGAGGTCGGTCTTTGTCACTTGGACCTGATGAGAAGCTTTCCAAGCTAAACCAGAAAGTATTCCCATTTGACTCCTAGTTCAGAGACTGTGGTCTGGATGTCTGTGGTCTGCAACTTTTCTCTATGACTTGTTTTCACACAGCTTCTTCCTGGACAGGCGTTGTATAAAATTTTCGGACACGTGTGGTTCAGTAAGGGTACTGATTGTCACCTTTCGTCTGATTCACAGAGGTTTGCCTGACTAACGTGATTCTGGTACTGGTGTCTTTCTGTTTGTCAGTCAGGAAAGCGGAACTCCTCCCCTCACCTCATTAGTCCTTTTGGAATTTTTAGTCTGGTGTTACAGATTAGGTTCATCCCTGACCTTCCTTTCCCCCATGGAGTGTGTAATAGATCATTCTCATTGGTAGAGCATGTAGCTTCTCACTGTGTAATGTGTATACGTATCAGTAGAGCCTGGTTGAACTTTTGCTTGCAAAATAGAAAAGATTTTCTATAGAATGTTTTTGGTGTTGTTTTTTTTTTCTTTTTTTCTTTTCTTTCAGTGGTGGTCTTTACATGTAAGTCTTAAGATTTAGTGTGGAATCCAGGTGTGACTTCTGGGGCTGATGTGCAATTATAAAAACAGCAAGCAATTCTAATATTCTTTTCCTTAAAGCAGTCTAAGTGAACTTGAATTTCTTTATATTTAAGAACTCTGTATTGCTTAGCAAGGCTTGTGTGCTAATTGCTGATAAGATGCCTGTCATGAAGTTTTTGTTTTCCCACTAATTTCCCACTGATTTGGTGGCATCTGACTTTGGACTTCGTTTAAATTTCCTAGATGTATGGTGAACCAAAAGCTCAGCAATCAAATCACAGAACTCAGGAAATAGGATATTCATTTCTACACCAGAGAGAGACAACATCTGCATGGCTTCCTCAATTTACATATGCAGTTTTTCTGCAAGCTCTTTTAAGCATCTAAGTCTCTTCTGGGTAAGAGAGCTGCTTACACTGGTCAGCTATGATTGAGGTTTACCTGAGTAATATTATGATGAGACTTTTGAGAAGAATATAGTTCACTCTTCATCTTTGACTTGTAGTAACATAAGAAATTAGTAGTAGTTACTGTCAGGTGTCTAGTTACAATCAAGATTGTAATCAAGATTGTACCTAGCTATTAGTATGAAGCAAAGCTTTAAAGAATCAAACTCTAGAAGAAGATGAGCTATATAAGGAAGAATAAGGGGTTGAGATTCCTAACCATGTGAAGAAACCCCAGTTTTGAACAAGTCCAATTTGTCATGCTGTTGTATGGGTATATGAGCTGTAAGATGATACCTGTAAAACAGATACTTTGTTTTCTAGTTTCTGTTTTCATTCCACTTTGTGTACTGTCTTGAATCTCTTTGAATACTTTATGTAGAATACTTATTAGGTACATCTTGCTCTTCTGTAGTTCATGCTTAGGGTTCATACCTGTTGACTACATACAGTAGACTAGACACATTTGCAATTAGGAGCCTGTTTCTCACATTCCGGAGGTGATCAGGAATCTCTGTAGCTGAAACACTGATTTTCTCAGTGCTTCACTTTATATAGGCATGCTAATTCTGGAAGTTAATTCTTCAGTGACTTCTGACACCTCAAGCAAATGAACCATCTGCAAATATGTCTGGCTTTAAATGGAAAGGCTCTTACTTCGGACAGCAAAAGTGTGAAATGTTGGCACATCTTTCAGGTGTCTACCTGCCTCATTGTCCCAGGGTTTTCTTAAGACTGAAGTTTCTATAATTCTGGGAATTCTGTTTCCTTTCAACCATGTCTCTTGTCATTGCAGTTAGTGTCCATCACGCTGGCTCAAGGAGATAGGTACCAGTTCTTGGTATAGTTCTTTAAAAGCAGAGGCTATGTGCTCTGTTTGGGAGAATGGGTGATTTTGCTGCAATTTTGCATTCTTGCAGATGTCCTCACTCAAGATGTTGCTTATTCTTTCAGGTTTTATTTTTCTCCTTGCGATTGTTGAAATCTAATGCTTCAAGGGGGCTCTATTTGAGTGGATTGCTTAACCATTTTGATAGTGTCTTGTGTCTCTTGTTTCAGCTGTAGAGGCAGACATGGAGGCACAGTTAACTTGGACTGTGCTCAGAAAATAAAATAATACTTAGAAGTCAAATGCAGAGCTTGTGAATTAGTAAATTATGCCTAAAAGCTTTGCTTGCAGAGTCACTTTTTTCCCTCATTCCATTTTAGCGTTTGCTATGAGAATAGATGCTTGAACAAACCAGCCGAAGACAGAAAAGCTTTTTTGCTCCTGAGGGCATGTAGTGAAATATTCTCCATGAAGTTTCTATTTCTTCATTTTACTTTTAAAAATTTGCATTGCCCACTTTAAATGTTGTGATAAGTACCTTCCTCACTGTTGGCTTTATTTTTCTTCTCAAACTTAAAATGGAATTATTTTCAGGCTGACTTTTTAGATGTTGTTAAAAAAGATGAAAAAAAAAAAATCCACGTCAGTTATATTTATTTTACTACTTTTACTAGGCTGGCAGTATTCTTGCATAAAACTATCCTTTTGACAGATGTTGACCTGTTGAAGAATGCTAAGGAGTCCTTCCAGACTGAAGCAGGAGGTAGTTTGCTAATTCTCCATTAAGGGCAAAGGGAAGTAGTAGCTGATGTTTGGAAAGAATAATACTGTGAGAAGTCTAAATCAAGCTCTTTTTTGAGAATAATCTTAGCAGCAGGGAAGTACATTGGTAGTGTTTGTGCAGGATTTGTGATTTTTTTTTTTGTCTTAAGTGTGTTAAGCAGATAAAACCCCTGGGAAAAGCCAAAGTTTAAGCCTTTTGACAGACCTTACTGTGGAATAGGTTTGGTAAGCTCTGTGCTGTTGCTGCTTTTCTCTTTAGTAGGCCATGGACATCAGTTTCAAAAGTCTTTCCATTTGTGTGTGTGATTATGCAAACAAAGTTTAAATTAATTGCCAAGAGCTTTTATTTTAACGTCTGTTAATATTTCTTTCTTTTCTTTTAAACGTTGAGAATCAAGATGCAGTCTCACATAGTTGCTACTTTGTTTTAATTTTCCAAGATCAATAACTTCGATTGTAGTTATATAACCTTGTATGTGCTTATGTTAAATGACTTTTTAATATTAATTCTTTTTTCTTGATCTCCCTCATTTAGCCAAGAGAAATTTTGGGATGATTTTTTTTTTCCCCAGTTCAGTTATCAGTTGAAGTGCAAAGATTTTATTGATAGAAAACAGTGTACTTAAAATTGTATGTGAATTTCCATTATAGCATATCTTTAGTTACTGCTTTTGCTAAAAATATTTTTCCAGATGAAATTCTGTGTCCAGGCATTTATCTGAACATAAGTATCTGGCGATGTGTTTGCAAAACTGTAGACTACTACTTAAACTTTTTGTAGGCAATTGAATTTTCCAAGTAGATTCTTATCATAGTCATTTGCATCTTTGTGCTTTACTGAATGTTGTAAGAATGGGTAAGAAAGATGCAACAGTTTAATTCAGAGAATATGATTTTGCTTTAACTGTTTGCTTACATGTGCATGTACAGGTGTTTTTTATATAATGATATGTAGTAACTGACTAAGTAGTCAGGATATTTGTTAAAAAACATCGTTAATATCCTGATAATTGCTAGAGAAAACCATACCAGGATGCTCGCAGGGCAAGAAACACAGCATTAAAAAAGTACTAGGCTGGTGCTTTAAAACATTACAGAGTTTCCAAATTCTTGTAGGGAAGCAATGACTAGTTTAGGGCTGCAAGACTGCAAAGCAATCGGTTCTGGGCACCCTAATTGGAAATTAGGTCCCAAAGCCAACAGTTTTGAGCAATTATTTGTCTTCTCTGTGCTTCATCTGTCTCATCACTGAAATTGTAGATAGTATACTGATACCCCATTGTATTTTGGAACATACAGGGTGGTTGTGATGCCTCATGTGACAACCTTGGTGAATAAGGAAATAATGAGGGAATAGATAGAATATTTATTTCAGTCTTTCTGCTTTCTGACTCCAGCTGTGGTTTTCTTGATTGTGGAAAATGCAGCTGTACCATAACTCTGTTATCATTTTTTTTAAAGTAGAAAATAATAACAATATTCTAGATACATAAAGATTATTTTTATATGTATTTCTTGGTGCGAGTTTTCACAGTTCCTAAGTAGAAGTAGCTCAGGTACATCAGGCTGGTGTATGGAATTCTCAGATAATGAATAAATAGAATAATAGTCTTTGTGTCACGTTTACCGTCTCTCTGGTCTTAGATTTCTTCTAAATGTACTTTTAGGCATCTACAGTGAGAATAAAGAAACTGGAAGAAAACATTGAAGCAGAGAGAGCAGCACATTTGGAATCTAAATTCAATTCAGAGATCATCCAGGTAAACTTTTTATTAAACAATGTATGGAGGTTTAGAGTAAGGCAGTTTATGATGTTGTACAGATAAAATTTGCCAAAGACGTTAAGACCATTTACTTGCTTCAGTGAAAACACTGAATAGTTTGTTTGCAACAAGTGTCAAAATTGTAATAGCTAATATATAAAAGGAGAGAACAGAAAAATACCTGCTTTTCAGAGAACACTACAGTTATTAGAATAAATAATAAAATAAAATGTCACGTGTAAGTTTGAGAATTCCCACTAGCATTTCAACAGTGAGGGGAAAGGAAATGTTTCACAATACTTAAACACTATACTACTGTTTAAATATCCTGCCCTGTATCTTTTGAGTGCACAATTAGAGCTATTTGGAGATACAGTGCATACGTCCAGCTTCTCTAGGGAGAGAGTTTAATGCATCCTGAAACTGCAGTTCCAAATGTAATTATTCATAGTATGTTTCATCTTCAAACAAAGTTATGATATCTGCCATTACCAGTAAAGATTGATTACATGAAAAAATGTAGTGTACGTATACTTGAATTTTAAATCTTTGTATTATTACACTGTAGCACACGGGTTTTGACCCAGTAAGGCAGTTGTTGTTTATTTTAAAAAGCAAGTGAAAGTGAGAAAAAGCTAGATGACAATTGCTTAGTAATCTTATACTTACTAACAAGCCATTCACACTGAACTTCAGAAAAACTCAGCAAAAAAACCCCAACTTTTTATTTTTTTATCTTCTGAGTGACACGAATAAGTATTGACATTCTTCAGTCAGTTATTATCTTTTTGCATGATCTTCTCTGTCTGTTGGCACTAGTAGAAAGACTCAGCTTTCTTCTTTCTCTGCTTTTACAACGTATGAAATAACTGGGATGGTAACATTCCTTAAAGTTTAAGACTTGTTTTTTATGGGTGAATGACTGGTAAGGTTTCTTCCTTGTTCGTATACATGAATAAGTTTCAAGTGTTCTTTGTGCTGAGCAGAAGAGTAACCTCTGCTGTTAATCTCACACTTTCATGAGTCTACTTGAAAATTAGAATTCCCCTGGAAAACTTCAGTAATAACTGATAAAGGAAAAATCCAGACAATACCTAAGGAGAGCAAAAAGTGCTTTTGATCAGCCTATCAATTTGTGTGTATTAGTATGTTTTTATAAATGTTCGATGCGTTCTGTGTATATAGTTCCATATAGTATTAATAGAATATGGTTACCTATAAAGCGGAACAGAACACAGAACAGCATTAAAGATCATGATAGTTTTTTCTAACTTGCTTTAATTGCTTTCTTATCATTTGGTAGTTAAGAGTTCGAGACCTTGAAGGAGCTTTGCAGGTGGAAAAAGCCAGCCAAGCAGAAGCTCTTTTGGATTTAGAAATGATCAAGAAAGAATTCAAAGAGGTAGAAAATGCATATGAGAGAGAAAAACACAGTGCCCAAGAGAACTTGGAAAAGCTGAATGTGTAAGTTACCTTTTAAACTCACTGTAAAATGGCAGTAGACAGTTTGGCTACCACTTAAAGTTTACAGTCTCTATAATTTTCAGTCACTAGAAGACATCACAGCCTCATGCAATTTGCCAAACTAAGCCGAAGTTAAGAACCTGATATTCTATTAATAACAAGTCCATATCAGTAACTATGCATATTATGGGTATGTAGGTAAAGTAGTTGATCCTTTATAGATTATTTGCCAAAGCAAAAATGTTGAAAATAATAGCTATGATAGAGTCCTGTCTCCCATGGTGTTTGGGAAGAGTGTAGGAAAATACATGTAGCAGGTTTATAACAGATTTTTTTTTTTTTTTTTTCCTGAATACACTTACATTATTCATGACTTTTCACTTCAGGGAGCTAGATGAATCTTTAAGACTTCTGTCTAGAAGTTGTGTATAACTTATGGTGGATAATTTTTGTTTCCAGTTTTTGAATAATTGCAGAAAGTTTTAACTTGGTAATGAAAAATAGTAAAAAGGGTGAAGTGTGTGAAAGTAGATGAAATTACTTGGGATTCCTTTCCTGCTCAGCACAATCTACTGTGCCTGTCAGATGGTTTCTGGAAGAACGTCTTTGTTATATTCCCCAGGCAGGTGCAGGATGCACAGTACTGAGTCTTCTTCCCTGGCTGAATTAAGTGTATATTGGGGTGAGAGAAAATCAGGAGGAGTGGTTTTGGAAGATACAGAACTGAGGAGTAGGTGAAATAAAAGATAGTAGTAGGTGGAGTTTAGGGAAAGAGGAGGTTTAAGAAGATTTAAAGTGGGTAGTGCACTGTGGAGGTGTGCCCTATTCTCAAGCCAGTAGAACGGGCTGGTAAAAGTCAAAGTTGTCATCTCTTTTAGCCTAGGATTATATGGATCTGTACACGTAGGTATTGATGTTGACTTATTCACACAAGCAATAGCAGAGAACAAACTGTTTTTCCTACAAGTGTATGGGCCTGAGAGAGTCTTTATGCGTGGCTACAGAGCTGTTTTTAATTATGGAGTTGAAACCTGTGCTGTATTATAAACACCACAGAGCTCTTAATTAAAATAAGGCCAAAAGTCTGAATGCAAGAATGTGCATTTAGGTAAACCAGAGTTACATTAAAAATTTAAAGCATTTTTCTCAAAGAAAAAGAAATAATTTTTATGCTAAAATTTGTGAAAACGTATGAAAAGTATTATGACACTAATTTAATGCGATGCTTCAGGAAGCCTGCGGTCTTCACAGCTGGGAAACTGAGTAAGCATATTTCAAGATTCTCTATGGTCCTAAAATAACATCAGTTAATTAAACTGTAATTTCATCCTACCTGGTTGTTTTTGCTTTGAGCATGAGTTCTATAGCAGCAACATATGTGGCACTAAACTTATACCAAGTTTTTTCCTTTCCTTGAACTGGAGAAGGTCTGTACTGTTGATTTGATATTTGACTTGTTTTTTGTTGTTTTGTTTTAAAAAAGCTCTTCAGTATTCAAAGCAGCTTTGTTCAGAGGAATGACTGTTGGATCACTAGTTTTATGTAACAAGCTACTTTTCACTGTAGGAGTTTTTGTTTATGTAACTTTGTATGCTTAGAGAGAATATGGTTTGGTATGGCTTTGTTGTTTTTTGATTTTGCTTTGGTTGTCTTTTTTCTGGTATGTTTCCATATTTGGGTGGCCAGAAAATAGGAAAAATTCTTGTTACAGATAAAATTTTTCTCTTCTCTTCAGACTTAAAAGTTTTCTTGAACTGTTTTTTTTTTCCCAGTGCTTATTCTTGGCCCATTTCTTCCATTCTTCCAATGTCTAATATTTCAAGGTGCATCTTGATAGCTGAGATTTGAACAATCAAATTCACCATCCTCAAGTGACACGTGGCTTTTTTAGGTTTTTGTGGCTAATGCTTGTAGTAGTTTTCAGAGTAGTTTTCAGTTTGAAAAAATTCTCCTGCATACTAGCATGGCTTTCTGTAATCGTTCAGGGAACCATTAGCCTTTCAAGAATCTCCAGATACCATTTATTCCTCCCTTCTGGAAGTTTCAGGAATTTTTCTCCTGTTATTTCTGTCCAAGCTCACAAACTAGCTCTGGAACTGTCCAAGCAGCTTATGTCTGTCCTCGTGTCTGTTACTGCCTCTTGCATTCTTCGAGAAAACAAGCGCGTCTGACCTGTAGCTTTTGCTTCTGAAGTTCAAGATAGTGAGATTAATGAACCACAGATACTGTCAAATTTAAGGGTGCAGTCAGTCCATCTGGGGAGTTAATAGACTTGGAGAAATTTGATCTATTACTTTTGAAAGTACTTAACTTTTGAAATGCAGAACTGCACTGGTTTTTATCTTTAGAGCTCTCTGGGTCACGATCAGCTTGATGTAGTTACAAATAAAGAGTTGAAAGTACAGAAAATTGCCGTCTCTGATTTTATTATTTGATATGAAATAAATAGGGAGTCATGAATTATGCATAAATGAATTTTAAAAATACAGTAGCATATGTAAGTACTACACATGCACCAAAACAGTAAACCATGTGTCATGCAAACATGCTATGTCATGAGAGGAGTGTTAATGCTTTACACTGGTAATTACATATTGCTAAAACAATTTGATTCTCAAGGTTTCTACTAAGTTTGGCATTTTAATACTTTTTTTTTTCTGTCTTCAGTTCTTGTCAACTTTCATCATAACTGTTCTCTCAGGTACTCCTCTCTGTTTTAGCAAGCCATTATTTTCACATTGCTACAAGGTGTTTTATCTTTGATATTCAGTAATAATTTTTAGTACAAGATCCTCTCATGAAAATTCCTCTTGACTCCAGTTCGTAAAATGTAGGAGTTCCTCACCTATGTGGTTTTTTTGGTGGTTTTTTTTTTGGGGGGGGGGTGTTGGGTTTTTTTTAGAACAATCTTGGTTGCTTGCTTTCATCACACTAGACCCCAATCCCCCAAAGTATTATGCAAGTGCACTTAAGTCTTCCTAACAAACAGAGTTTGTCAGAGCATTTCATTCTAGTTTCTCAGATGAGCGAAGACCTTTTTTCTTAAGAAGCAGTTTTAAGCAGAGTACTGCCTGCATATGGAATAACACAGTCCAGTTGTTACTGTGTGGAGCTCCACTGTCCATTTAGGTGTTGAACGTGAGCACTCTTTCAACAATGTCGTATTTTTTCCAAATGCTTAGAAATTGCAGTTTACACTCCACTAAGTTAGTGACAGAGATATGAGTCTTTAAGGTCTGAATCATTTTATTATTAGTATCAATATGTTCTGAGAATCAAGGAGTGATAATAGAGATAAAATGTAAGCTAATGAGAAGCATTTTTGGTGGTAACATAATTGTCTGTTTAGGAATTTTCTAAGCCATTGGAACTTTACTGCTTTTACCACAAGATGTGCTTTTTCATTTTGAAATTAGTAATGTTAGTTAAAGATTATGAACATCCATAAGTAGTAATTTTCCAGCTAACTCTTTGAGAGAATCCTAAAGATACTTCTCTGTATTAGATTATTCAGACCAGCATATAACTAGGTATTGTTTATATACTGAATTACATTGCGACAATCAATAATGTTTTGTTCCTCGTGGGAATCTTTTATCTACATGTGTGAAGCTATTTCTTTGAGAATAAAAGTTTTTTGCATTTAGGGTAGTTCTGATCCACACAAATTACATTTTGGAAAAATGGAAACAGCTCCTAAGCAAAAACCTTTCCTAAAAAAAAAAGAAGAAGAAAAAAAAAAGTTGTTTTTTAACGACTATATTTCTTTGTCTGGAATTGCTATACGAAGTACCTGAATATATGTATTTGTTGGGGCTAAGACTAGGACATATGGTTCCTACAGTTATGGTACCAGTTGCATTTGGGGCTTTGATATTGGTGCTGACAGAGAAGTAAGTACTGGTGTTACTAAAATGCATCAAGAACATTAAACAGCTTTTGCCTTTTCCTCTTAGCTGGGTAATTCTGTTCAACACTTACTCCCAGGAAAGCAGATTTGCACTGTTTTGATTCTTTTCTAGTAAAAAAAAAGAAAGAAAAAGAATTTGTGCCTACTTAAAGCACCTGTTCTGTGTGTTTTTGGGTATCAGAATAACCTTTGTCTAATATCTGTACAGTACTTTTCACTACTTGCAATCATCTGTTGATTCAAGCAATTACTCCTAGCAGCTTCTGCTGAGTTTTTTGAAAACGAATTATCTTCTGTGATTTCAGAAAAAACCTTTCCATGAAAATTAGCACAGTTGAACAGTTGGTGGTTTTGTTAATAGAGCCTGAAGAAACAGAAAGAGGCTATCCTTTTGAATTTGTTAGTCCAGGCTCCTAAATTTCCAGAGCTCAGTAAGGATAGGTAGTGAAGGTCAAGCTTTATCTCAGATGGACATCAATATACTCAGTTACCTTGAAGTAATTACATAGGGTGGGTGTGTACTGCCTTGTCTGTTTCCTATGCCCTTTTTAGTCTTTGAAGCATACAAGTATCAGTAACATTGGTGAATATCAGTGATTGCTTTCACAGGATCCCTTCAGAGAGAATACAAGAGCCTTTGATCTACTTACCTTTGAAGGCTGTGGTCCTTGGACTCCAGACAATGTCAGGAGCTTGGCTTTTTCTTTTAAGCCATGATTTGGCATCCTATCATATTTTCCCTTTTTCTGGAGGAGTCCTACGAGTTTGTCTTTAGGCCTTAGTCTTTGGAAGGTCTTGAAGAATTTCATTTGTTGTGCTAGAATGCTTGTATGTCTTTTTAGCTGGACTTGGTGTAGGATAAATGTTACCAAAGTTGGAAGCTATTCAAAGCTGCTAGGCTTTATTTTTCTCAGAAAAAGATGGTTATAATAATTAAAACCAAGCAATCAGTCTTTTCTGGGTTGCATAATTTATTAATTAGCTCTGAATCCAGTAGCGCTATGTAAATTGTAAGTAATGTGGGATTTTGGTCTCCGTGTGAATTTACTTTTCTTGGGGAGCATGACATAGAATAAATTGAAACTGCTTTTCCTATGTTTCTGAAAGCTGTAGGAGTAGAAGCTACTTTGGGGGACTGAGACTAAGAAGTAACCATCTACAGTTGAAAGAAGAAAAAAAAAAGCAACCTAACCAGGCTAAAGCAGAAGCACATAGATATTTGGAGGACTGATAAAATAGTCATTCAGCTGAGAAGACACGTTGATCTTTATGAAATAAGTTGAAGTCAGGAAGTGACAATATTGATTTAAAAGTTTCAAAGTTGGGAAGAATGTTGAACCCTTTTGCATTAATTTTGGTTCTAGCAAGACAGAATTGATAGGAGAATAAAGAAAGAAATGAGAGACATTTGGATGTTCTTACTGATAAGAGTTACATCAAAGGATAGTTCAGGTTGAAAGAGATCACAGGACATCTTCTGCTCAAACCAGGGTCAGTTATGAGATCAGGTTGCTTAGGGCTTCATCCAGTAAGGTCTTGAAAATCTTCAAGAATGAAGATGGCAGAGCGTCTTTGGGAACTTGTTCCACTATTTGTTGTTAAGGTGGAAAAAATTGCTCCTTGTCTGAACTTCTGTGGATTTGACGTCTTTGGATTTGTGACTGTTGTCTTTTGTCTTCTAGCCATACGTTGCTGTGAAGTGACTGGCTGCATCTTCTTGATAACTTCCTTTTAGATAATGGGGGCCTGTTATACCCCTGAAAGTTACCTCTTCCCAACCTGAACATACCAAGTTCTCTCAGTTCTTATATGTACTTCAGCCCCTGACCATGTTGGTGATCTTCCCTTGAACTCACTTCAGCCTTTTTCTGGTGTTACAGGGGAGGTGTGTGCTTAAAACTTATTCTAGATGTGTTGTAATGAGCATGAAATAAAAGGTGATTAATCACTTCCGTTGATCTTTTGGCTATGCTACTACTAATACAGCCTAGCATGCTCTTAGCTGTCTGTGCTTGTATGCTATGCTGCTGATTTGTGGCTAGCTTCCTGTCTACCAAAATTACCAGGTCCTTTTTGAGCATGGCTGCTCCCTAGTTCCTTACTAGCCATATTGCTGTGGGGGCTTTTGCTTCCTAAATTCAGATCTTTGCATGTGTCCTTGTTGAGTCTCAGAAGATTCATGCTGGCCTGTTCCTCTTCCCAGTCTAGATTGTAGGGAATGGCAGCCCTTCTCTTGAGTGTCATGACCTATCCGCACCGAGTTCACTGTTACCTGCAAACTTGATGAGATTGCACTCTTGGCCTAGTCCAGGTGATGCTTAACAGACTCTAACATAGACTGCTATGTTATTCCACTTATTACCAGCGACTACCATCTGATCTTATATCAAACCATTTTTATCAATGTTGTAATTCATGTGTCTAGACTGAAGTCCTAACTCAACTATAAAAATACTGTGTGAGAATGTCAAACATTGTGCTCAGGTTAGGTTATATTTAATCTACTTGCTTTGCTTTTGTCCACAGATCTGGTCACTTCATCATGAAATATAACTGGGTGGGTCAGACATCATTTAGCATTAGTGAATCCTCACTGACTGTTCCCAAATCACCTTTTTTCTCTTTCTTCAGCCCAGAACTTTCTTCACAGAGGACTTGATGATCTTCTGGAGATTGAAATAAAACTAATTAGCCTATAGTTCCTTAGCTTATCCTTTTGCCTTTTTAAGAATGGCAAGGTGTGACGTTTGCCTTTCTCCTTTTGCCAGGGACGTTCCCCAATCTCTGTGACCTTTTGAAGATGCCTTGCTGTCATATTGGCCAGCTTTGTCAGAAACTTTGAGTGTAAGTGGGCTGCCTACCTGTGGATTGAGTTCTTGCATGTAATCCAGGACTCAATAATTACCTACCACTAGCAATTGTCTCTTTGAGCCCTTTTGCTGATCTTAGAGTCTTGGGAGACTCTTCAGGGAAGACTGGGGCAAAAAGGCAGTGAGTGTGGTGAACATCGCTGTGTCTGCTGTTGATAAATTAACTGGTCTGTGTATAAGCAGGTCTATATTTTTTTTCCTACCTTCATGTAGTGGTATAATCTCTTCTTGTTGTCTTTGTCATCCTTTGCAATCATCAGTTCTAGGTGAGCTTTTGGCTTTCCTGACACCATGCCTACATACTGAGGCAATCTTTCCAAATTTTTCCTTGGATTCCTGTCCCTGCTTCTGTCTCCTGTTGCTTGGCCTTCTGACTTTCTCATGAGTTGACTGTTTAGCCACTCTCTATTAACAAAGACCCAGGCTCTTTATTAATCTGTTTTCTTAAGGACCACGGGGACTGATACAGTACAAGAACTGTGTGAAATTTTGCGAACAGTCTACTGGTGGAATAATTTGAAGTCATGCCATTCCGAATAGAATGTAATCAGGTTCATTCAACTTTAGAAGCAAGCTTTGTACTTTAAATCAGGGCTGATTACGCAAGATGTGACATGGTCTTTCCGAAGAGAGCTATTGTTTTAATTAAAATATGATTAATTCTGTTTATGTAATTTGGGGCCATATCCAAATGATAAAATGAATTAGTGGCTGGAAACCTAAAACAAGAATTTGTAACTGAAAAGAACATAAACACTTCTCGAAAAGTCTTTGTGGAAGGATTATATAACATTCTTTGGTGCAGAAAGCAAAAAAAAGGTAGCTGTAGAAGCCACATCATGTGGTAACATGATACGTGCTTTGTTGATTGTCTTTAGAAGTATGTGTTATACTTGACAAAAGTATTTTTGATAAAAATGTTCTAATGCTGAAACTTTACAGATTAGAAAGAGAGTACGTCACCACAAACAAGCAAATGAAAGAGAAGATTGAAGAAAAGAAGAAGGTAATTAAAGACCTCTCTGAGAGACTAGGAAATAGTGAAAAAATCTACAGAGAATTACAGGAGGAACTTGCAATGGTAAGATGAAAGGCCTGTGGCAATCATTGTTTAGGGCTTTTTAAACATGCTGTGAACATAATTTGCATTTGCCATGAGCTGTGGTAGAACTCTGACACTGTGTTACTCTGCATTTTCTTATGTTACTTCTGTATTGTAAAACATGAGTAAATAAAGCTAATAAACTGGAAAAGCTAATTTGAAAATGTATTTTAAGTGGTATGCCACGTATTTAACTGAAGAGTTATTTGCAGTAAGCAATTATTTTAAAAGTATGGCTATGAGTAAAGAGTAACTTGTGTTTGTGTTCCTAGGAATTCATAGATAAGGATTATGAGTCCTTGTGGAGAAGGTTCTGTCTTTTTACTCAAGCCTTTTTCTTCTCCAAGCCAGTGTAAGGTTACCATTTTAGGATTGTTTATTTCTGTTTCAGATAGTATTTTGGTTTTAGTGGAAACATTTAACTAAAAATTGTTGAAAATTGCTCATTTGAAGGTGACGAAGTAGAGGGATTTTTTTGTTGTTGTTGTTTTGGTGTGGATTTGGCATATTGGATGTATTTTACTGGATTTTTTTTTTTTTTTTTGAAATCTTTCTCGTTCTGCATGATCAGTTGGGGCCTTCACTGTCTCTACCCACCTCAGCTTTGAATAACAATTTTGCCAGGCTGTTTCATAGCAGCAGGGAGAAAGCAAAGGTCTTAGGATCTAGAAAACTTCCTTCCATTGTGTAGCGGTATTTGTAGTATTTCTGTACTTAGCCAATGTAAACTGGTTTTGATACTGGCTTGCAAACTTCTCTCCCTTGTCTCTCTTGGAGCTGTGAGCATGGAGGGTCAATGTGGTCTGTTACCTGCTGCTGGCATTGTGCTAGTTGGTGTGCGGGAGCGGAGACCTGCATCAGAGGATCTTCAGACTTGTTGATTTTTTTTTTTTTTCAGTTGATGGTGTTATTCCACACATTATCTTAGCGTTATCCACTTCCCAGACAGATTTATAACTAATAAATTGAAGAAAAATCAATTCAAAATCTGCCTCTTCCTTCTGGGAGAATCACAGCTTCTTCCTTGCAAGCATTAATGTATTTAAATGCGTTTACTGGCTTAGTTAACCTGAAAAAGTCACCTTATCAGGCACAAAAAGAGTACAAAGAGAGAAAGCAACTGTCTCCCCTAACTACAGTCAGTAATGACTGCTATTTATTAATAGAAAATACAATTCCAAGTTGAATATTTTCTGCTAGGAACCTTGAGCACTTGCTAGCTGTTACTGTGATATGAATTTTCCTTTTCATTTTGTGATCCTTAGTAAAATGTATGGTATACCTGACAAAAATTCAGGACACAATTCTGTTCATGATCAAGGTTTCTGGTAATGGCGGCAGTATTAAATGGTGTACTCAAAATGAACATTACATTACTGAAAGGTAAAAAGCAGAATAGGCTGTCTCAGTTAAAAGAACTGTCTTATTCATAGAGCTGGTCATTTTGACTGTTTTACTGGAATGATTTTGAACCACAAGACTGTCTTGAACAGGTAATGAAAATACTCATTTCTTGAGGAGTTGTATTAGTGGTCTCCTATGGGATTAGATTTTTATCACCTTGGATGGCTTTTTATTTTTCCTGAAGACTTTTGTATTTGTTAGGGAAGCAGAAGTGTCTGTGTGTGGTCTTGTTTACTCAGTCTGGGCAGCTTTTTGTTATTTTTCTTCCCTGAATAAAAAACCAGAAGACTCTAGCAGAAGCTAAATAGAGATAACACTTCATATGCTGTTTCTAGGCTTCCTTATACCTATACTAAAATAGTGTGAAAATGCCAGTGTGTTTGCTTGCCTTCATTTCCCTGTCTTGCTTTCTTGACCTATTCGTCACTTTGTTGTATTTTATATTACCGTTAGACATCCTCAGTATGTCCTTTCTGTTCTAGTCTGATAATCTTACGTTGGTTTATCGCTGTACTGCTGTAATAAAAGTTAATGGTTTTGTGTGTTAAATATTTGGGAAACGTAACCAAACCAGTGAAGGCTCTGTTTTCAGAGAAGCAGACTTACACAGGGACAAAATGCATTCTTTGGAAACTCTATATGAAAAAGAAGAACTCTTTTTTTCATGGCTTAGCTGAATGTCTAGTAAAGTAGTTATGCTGCTTTTAATTTTAGATATCAGCATGTGGCAGAAGTTTGCCAGAAATTTGCATGGATCAAATGTGATAGGTTCTGCTGGTATCAAACACAACTGCTTATGAATGTTCAGCATGAGCCAGGCTCTCAAGATTTCCATTATGTTTTTCTGAGGAAATTGATCTCAGGCTTGTTGTTGTTTCCACCTAGGGTTTTTAGAAATTCCTAGCTTGAAGAATAGGAATTTGGAAGAATGGTCATTGTGATTCAGAACTTGTTTTAAATTGAAACAGCCCCGCCCCAGCTGTATTCTTGCCCCATGGAAAGCAGGGTGTGTAATAGTCTTAAAAGTTCCTCAGGATATTTAAATTTCTGGCACCTAGTACTGGGTGATCGTTAATTCTTAGTACTGGACAAGCAGTAGAACACTGAACTTTTATTTTATGAGAAATTTTATGAACTTGCCAATTCACTAGAATGCATATAAGGAAATGGAGGTAATCAAAAATAGTGTATTTTAATATAAATTCTTTTAATTTTGAAGAACCGTGGATTCATTTCCTCTCCTTTGTATAGATACTATCAGGAGTAGCATAATTATTGTATAAATAATGTAATAGATTACACCCAGAGCCTGTCTTTTTCTGCATGGCCTGTAAGTCTTTCTCTTCCAGCCATGCATGCAGTCATGCAGTGTATGCAGTCATACACTGTGTACACCTCAGCTGTCTGTAACAGCCTTGTAGATGGCTGTGAGCGGAAAGTCAGAACAGAAGTGTTTGAGAACCTGGTTCCTGGACATAGGCATTAACCATTATTCTTTAACAGAAGTGTCTTAAGTATTGTTTGAACCGACAATAAAACACGCTAAAGATTGTGATTCTGTTCTACAAGTTCTGTGGAACAGAATCTGGTACTTGATGACAAACACGTAAATCTCATCTGGATGTGAATGGAGGTTTTTCTTTCAATTTTTAAAAAAACTGAGATGCAGTCTTCATTAATTTTCTGCCAACAGTTTTTAAATGTTATGTTACCTTGATTCCTGTTTTGCTTGCCTTAACTTTGCTTGGCATGATTCTACCCAGATTCTGTTATTGTCCTAATTTAAGAGGACGAATCAGTCTGAAGCATATGCCTGGGTGATCTTCTACAAAGAAATCAATCTTACAATTTACTCTGGAAGCGGAGAGGTCACTCAAGCTGTGACGTCCCAGTATTTGAAGATGGGCATGTAAAAATTGCTTTTAAAGTTGCTGACTAATAAATAACCAAACTCCAAAGCCCAGAGAGATACTTCGTGACGTTCTCTCCCACCGAAAGATTACAGAGTCAGAGAATCACAGGGAATGATACTGGTTTCGAAAGGGTGTCTGGGGACCAGCTAGTCAAACCCTCCAGCTAAAGCAGGTCCACCTAGAGCAGTTTGCACTGGGACTTGTCCAAGCAGGTTTTAAACGTCTCCAGGTTGTTGCAAATCTCTCTTTGGGGGACAAGAATAGTTTCATATAAACCTGTGCAATTTTGTTTCATTGTATTTCAGGTGAGGCTATTTCGTCAAACCAGGACAGCGAGTAAAACTGAGATGCTAAATTTCTTGAGAAAGTGTTTTTAATTTACACATGGGTAAACACTTTTTAAAACCCCCTTCTTAGACTTTAGAAAATGAGGCTAATATAAGAAAATAAAGAAACTATATTAAGTATTCAGTAGTTGATAACTTGAGCAAAAATAAATAGTAGCCTAAGGAGGAAGATCGCCACTGAGGGTTTTGTTTTTTACGCTACAATTTATGCTTGATTGCTTAAAGTTTGTGCCACTGTTATGCTAATAACAGAATATCACTCAAGTAAAACTCATTTTTTGTTAACTGCGGAGTAGTCATTTGCAGCCTATTTCTATAAATGCTTTGATTTTGTTCCCCCACGGTCATGCCTGGTAAGCATTCTGATGCTTTTGTAAGGAATTCACCCAAATGCTTTTCAAGGAGCATCTGAACATGCTGCTTTTTGCTGGCTGGCTGGATAGTTCTGGCTTTGGCACTTGCTTTGCCATCGTTAGGTAGGATTTATTCAGTCTGAGTGGGTGGGTTAGTCTATGTGCAAGACAGTCACTCAGGAAAATCCCTGTAACTATAAACAAAGTAGAGGAAATTGCTCTTGGAATAATAGCAGTTTGTTGCAGGACTGGACTCGACCCCAGTACCCTGCATAATACTGCTGGGGTTTTAATAAGTTAATTTTGAAAAGGCCTTGAACTCTTGTCTACATGGTTATTTTTAAAATGTTATTGAACTTCAGATACAGGTCCACATGAGGTCATGTGGCTTATTCTGGAAATATGCATAGAGTTTGTGTTTATTTTATTCAACAACGGCCTTTGGAAAATGCTGAAAGATCAATGGGATGTCATTTATGTCCTGGAACAGGTAGTGGAATTACACCAAAACTGGATACTGGTGGTTAAGGAAAATATCTCTGCAACCAAGTTAGTAGGGAATTGTATATACCCTAATTCTGGAAGATTAGTGGAAATCTGACAGTGGAATAACTTTTAGAAGTAGTAGGTTTTCCTAATAATTTTGGTTATCCTTACAGATAGGGATACAAAGCATTTGGGAAAAAGCTTTTCTCCTGATTGGAGCCTCAGTACTTGCTTTGAAAAATAATTGACTTCTATTTAATTTCTTTAAAAGTGCAGTTGTGTTTAAAAATTGATGGTTAAGTAAATGTGCTGCCAAACGCATTTTTCTACGAAAAATTCTTTTGTCCTCAAGGGGTATTTTGTCATAATAGGGACCTTCTTAAGGATATGAAGTTTGACTTGAGGACGCATTGTTTGTTACAAATCAGTGTATATTCTGGCTCGAGAATGTATGACTGTGCTCCCATATTGTTTGGTTCTGTTCTGAATATTTTGTGAGGGAAGGAATTGTTTAGGGGTGGATCAGGAGGTACTTCTAATATATTTTGAGAATTTTAAATTCTCAAGTGTTCATGCAAACTTTGTAAAAGAAAAACAAAACAAAACTTCATGACTTTATCACTGGTCTCAGGGATCTGGGATTCCTGGAGACAGGTTCTACCGGTAAAGACTGAGGCGAAAAAGGCATTGGGAAGGCATTTTCTGCATTCTAGTTACCAGATCCCCTGTCCCATTCAGCTGCGGGTCTGCATTTTGCCTAGTCTTCCTTTTGGTGGTGATGTATTTTAGGAAGTCTTTCCTGTTGCCCTTCACATCCCTTAACAGATCCAATTTCAGGTGGATTTTGGCTTTCCTAAGCATATCCCCCCATGCTTGGACAGCATCTGTATTTTTTCCAGGTCACGTGTGCCTGCTCCCATCTCCTTTATGCTTCCTGTTACTTAAATTTGGTGCATCCATACAAGCCTACTGCTGCCTCTGATTTTCAAGCTAATTTTCAAGGACCACCTCCAAGGTCAGGAATAGTCTGTCTCAATGTGCAGGAAAGTCAAGCAAAGTCAGTAGAAGGCTTACTTTACAAGTGTTCTTTAACCTGTTTCTAATCATTGTGGTCTGGGAAGCAAACTCTTTAAGTAAAGGCTTTAGCACTTTGTCACCTGATTTCCATTTTGAAGTAATTTAGAGAACAGGTACCTTTCCAGTAGTTCTACAGGAATGGCATCCCCTGACACGAACGTGATGATGGACAGAGCTGCTGAGAGGGAAGTAATCTGAAATAGTTGGATCTGGCAGAAGATCTCTTTCAGCAGCTGCAATTGATTATGTTTGACTTCTACACTTGTGGACTCCATTTTTTTTCCCCCCCAAAGTAAATTGTTATGTATACTTGCTGTATTTGTTCAAACTGAAAAAAAGAATACTTAAGAGACTTTTAGCTACTACCACAGACTATCAAATGAGTCCTTATAGAGACCGTGGAAGTACACTCCTAGAACTGTCCAGTGAAAGTATGAGAGAAAACAGAAATTTTAGAAAGGGAGGTTCTAGTTACCTGTGAGGGAAAAAAGCACCACCTTCATAGTGAATACTGTGAGATACTGGAGCGGATTGTCTGGAGGGGTTGTTGAAACTCCATCCTTGTGGATACTCAAAACTTGTCTGGACAAGGCTCTGAGCAACCTGACCTGACTTCAAGCACGGCCCTGCTTTGAATGGGAAGTGGGACCAGATGACTTCCAGATATCCTGTCCGCTTAAATTATTCCACGATTTTATGACTCTACACATTCGTATTAGATACCAGTCAGTGAGACGTAAGAAATTAGATGGCTATGTTCAGACTCTTTTGGACTCTTAATTTGTGCCTGGATTCCCAGCACTGTAGCTTACAGCACTTGTCTTCAATTTCTTATAGGGGAAAGTGATTGAAAATGGGAGTTAGAAAAGACAGATACTAAATACTTTTCAGTTGAAATGTAGAGAAACTGGTTAGTTTAAGGAATTTCCTTTTGATCTTTATTGCTGTTGAAATAGAGACTGAAATTGGCTTAGGGAGAGTAAATGCAGTTAGCAAAGCACAAAGAAGGGGTGAAGGCTGAATAAACTGGAATATGCTGACTAAATTATTGTAAATTAATTAAACCAAATGAGAAAAATTGCATGAGGAGATTGGGGGAAAAAATCTCACATTTTTTTCTGGGAAAATTTAGCCTGACCTTGTCTATCCTGAAGTGGTATTTGTGAAAATAGTTTTTATTTTATTTTGGTGCTTATCATATTGATGTGTTTTCTTATTTGTAATATGTGAGGTCTATGAGATTATGTCAGTACATAAGGGTAAAATTTTTTAATGTGTTTGTATCCCATAAAATATTTTTACTGGAGCTCAGTAATTATAAGATCTATTTATATAGGTAATTTTATAGAGAAAGAATTAAAACTTAGTTATTTTTGAATATATAGAAGTAGTTTGGAAATTCTTTATGAAGTATTGTACAAACTCTCATACAAGGAAAGGCGTGTAAATGCTACGAGGGACCTAACATTGAAATACACATATGAATAATATATTAGTTGATATACCATACATATAATTAGAATTGAAAGAGTAAAGCAAATTTATAAAATATTTAAGCTGAGTAGTGAAGAAAACTGCAGAGAATTAAATGCAATTCTTGGTATTTTTGCCTGACAGTTACGTGCTACCAGCATGTAGGAATTTCCCACACTTGAGAAATTGACTGGATCCTTACACATGCAGTGATTTTCTCAATACAAAAAAGAGTAACCTTCTCTAACCAAGTAGGAATGTAAATTACTGAAATGGGTGTTAGAATTTAGAATAAAAATAAATAATTAAAAGTAATGAGACATCTTTGAGCATAACCTTTGTCAAAAGAAAATGAAGAAGTTATTTAAATGTAGCATCCTGTTGATTTGAGGGGAGGAGTTGTTGGGGGGTTTGGTTTTCTTTTTTTTTTTTTCTCTAAACTGCTGAGATGTATTGCTTTTTGTCAGTCAGCTGCTAAAATTGTGCACTTCTTTGAGAAGTCAGAACTACATGTGTCCAAGAGGACCTTGGTTTTGTGTGGAATTACAGGTGCATGTCTGTAAAAATTGGAAGTTTTAGTACCAGATATAAATTGAAGGAGTTGTTTGACATATTCTTTCTATTGCAGTGATTAAAAAAATCTGCTGTAATACCTTTCCACCTTCAGAATAAAGCCACTGTCTTCATTTGAACAATAGGCTGTACTTAGCGAACAGTTTCTTTAAAAAAAATTCCGTGATGGGGGCTGAAGGACTCTGCTGCTTTATGTTCCATGCTTAAGGAAGAGTTTTTGTTATTGAAGAAATTGCTTTCAAGCATGGAAGGTACTAACAGTCAAAGGAGGCAGGTTTGCAATGAGAATAGGTGTGGGATTTGACCAGGTGCCAAATCATGAATTCCTAGCCTGTCTGCCAGTAGTTTGGTGTCTTTCTGGATGCCCTTGTAGGATGTAACAATAGATTCTGTTGCCTGCATAGGTGGGCAGCTGATAATTAATGTTCATTAAGATATCAGTAAAGCAGAAGATCTAGTTTTAGTACAACCACTGTTTCTTTTTCTTTTTGGTTTCTTTTTCTTTTTTTAAGTGTGTTTCAGGGTTCTGTGTCACTTATTTTGGGTGTTATGTTAGATCTTTTCACTCAAGAAAAGGAGTAATAAGAATTGTAGCAGGAATTTAAATTTAAAGGGGAACAAAAATACCATTGTGATTTGTATTTCTTCTGTTTACTATTTTAATGGGTTTCTTTTTTCCCCACTCTTGTCTTGTCTGTATCTCCTGTCAAATAAAGGCCAAGAAACATCAGGTCTTTCTAACAGAGACGTATGAAAACAACATGAGAGAGCTGGAGTTACTCTTGGACAGCTTTGCTATGTCAGGCCAGCGGACAGCAGGTTAGTTGAAGGTATAAAATGACAGATGCATCTGTCAATGTTCCAAAGTCACTACATTGTGGGAATTCTGCAGATGCCTCTTGCATTCCCTCTTCTCAACATGCTTTGATTTGATGACATGTTAAGAGCAGTTCTCACAGCAGTCAAATGGCCTTGCTAGCTGAGAAAGGGTGACGGAATGTGGACCTGCTGTTGTCAGCCCAGAGCTTGATTTACAAATGCTGTGGTGTATATGATCGGTCAGAAAAGGGCTCACTTGCTGTGCTCTAAATCCAACTGAGAAAAAAGTCTTTACAGTATACCTGCAAAGGGAACAGATGTTTTGCCTGAACTGAGCCAAATTCTGAGGCAACCTTCAGCAACTTAAAGGTCATATATTCAAAAAGGTTTTGTAGGACACAGGATATAACACAGTACTTTTTACTGTTGATTGTGGACTAGTACTAGGTTGCATTCATTTGATCTAATACAGAACAAATATTTCTCTGCTTTCATTAAAATTAATCACAAGTCATTGGTTATCACTCTGCTACCTAGCTTTTTATGTAATTATTGTATCAAACTCAACAAACTTCTAACTGCTTACACATTTGAAATAGTGGCTAACATAAACAAGGTGGATTTTAACAGCAAAGCTAGTATTTTCTTTTAAAGGTGAAAATAATACGGTTTTAAAAATCTTCATTTTAAACTATCAACAAAAGTTTTCTCTATGTGCTTCCTGTTAGAAAATGACATAGTAGACACAAAATGCTTTTGATTTAGAGTGCAAGTAAACTGTAAGAAAACAGGCAAAAAGTTGTTTAAAGAGCAAAAGGGTTTATTTTATGTAAATTGTGACATTATTCTGTATTTCTTTTAGGAACAGTAGACGTAAGTGGGCCATATAACATATTTAAATGAACATGCGTTTTTTTTGTATCTGCACAGATTTTTTTTGTTGTTTTTGAGGACTGGTACATACTCTGAATAAATGAACTTCCTGAGATTTCTGTTGTCCTTGAGAGACTAGCCTTGAGTCTGCAATGCATTGATTTCCTCACGTGGGCTATATGATGTTTTATTTGGGAACTGGTATCAGTTTTATTCTGTAATTATAAATGTAATTCCTGTGGGTGATACCTGTAGATAAGTCAGACTGAAAAGCTCTTCAAAACTGTATGTTTTCCTCAATCTTGCAAAGTTCTGCATGCCCGGAGGGGCTTCAGCAATTCTGAGGGGAGGTGGATGCTGCTGCCAAAGTGCAGTTTCCAAAGCAGTAATTGTCTTTTGGGTAGGTTTTCTGTTTTCCCTGGTGGTAAACCTTGCAGAGAACAGCTTTTACCTGTTTCTATAATCTAGGGATTCAGTAACAGTAACTGCAGTATTCATTTGCTTTGTTTAAAGTAAACTTTGAGAGATCGTATTTAAAGAGCTCTTTTTTTTTTCTTTTTTTTGTTTGTTTGTTTGTTTGTTTTTTTTCTTTCCTTGAGCTTCAGCATCTCTGCAGAGGCTCAACTGAGGTAGGAAGTCAAATTTAGCATTGCTGTGGGTTGAGTCTTTATGGCTAATATTAAAATGGACTCTAAGATATTTGTTCTACGTATTTATTGGGCTGTGGAACTTAATTTCCTAATGGTATTGCCTTGCTGTGTGATACCTACAAATTTATAATATAGTAGTATTTCAGTTTTCAAAAAAATGTTTAATTTAATCATATTTGAAATAAGAATACCCAGATGCCAATAATATTAAAAATCTTAACTAAGTCTTTGTAGTCTGATTAGCAGATTGAGGGGTGGCATGAGTCGCAGCTGGGTGGGCAGTCCTCCTTTGTTGTTTTTGGTTTTTAACTTTCAATACAAGTGGTTGAGAGATCTGCTTAAAACTGTCAAAGATCCAGCCCCTTTGTTTAAGTCCTGATTGGGCTGTTATTATTGGGCTACATAGGAAAAAGAAGAAAAGACTTTATATTTTTTAAGATTAAGATTATATTTTTTAAGATTAAGTATTTCTAAAAGTTGTGGGTTTTTTTTTTTTTCCCTTTATACATTCAAAAATCCATGTCTTCTCCTTTCTAAGTGACCTTTATATATTTGCCACATCGTTGTTATTCTTACTGGGCTATTTGCATGATTTCGGTTTGTCCCTGTTCAGTTTACTATATTTTACAGTTATTCAGCAGCAGGGTTTGTGCTCAGGGAAGTTTGTCTTTATTTCAGGAAGAAAAAATAATTCTGTTTGTAGCAATCTGAAAAAAAAAAAAAAAAGTGCACTGAGTAGAAAGTGTTAAGGGCATAGCTGCTTTAAGTTTTTGTCCCTGTTTAATGCAGGCCACCAGTACTGTTTTGGTCACAAATCTCGAACACAGCACCGTATGAGCTGCTGTGAAGAAAATTAACTCTATCCAAGCCTGGCCCAGTACTGCCAATAGAAATTCTGAAATAGTAGATTTAAGTGTTAATTCACTTGAATACCTCCTGTCAGGCTCCTGTTGATCCTGGCATTTTCCCAAAATTCTTCCCCCAGACTCCTAGGTGATACCAAGCAAAAGCTTCAAGTACTGTGGGTACTGGCTTTTTCCTTGCTCGTTGCGGAAGCAGGCCCTCTTCAGCAAGAGAGAGCCGTTTGGATTATGTTGCATGTTTCCCGAGAAGACGGACAACGTTTGGCCAGTATTAAAACCATAGGCTTGTTTTCACAAGGGCAGGATGGTAGAATCTGTTGGCAGGCTGGGCTGTCTGGAAAATAGGTTTGCAAGAAATGTCAACATGAAAAGCTTACTGGAAAAAGTCTGGTTTTGGCAAATGTGATGTCAGTTTAGGAAGTTCAAAGGTGTCTTTCGGTGACAGCATTGCAGGCTGGGACTTTAGAATTAAAGGTACGTTATTTAGATGCTTGCTGAAAGCTATGGGATAGAAGAAAACCCCTACGTTGACTTAATAGGTGTTATTATAAACTGAATGAGAACTGTGAGTTACAGCTTCTGTAGAGCTAGAAGATTTTTTTTCTGTACAACAAGATCACTGCAAAATGTTCCTACAGTGGGTAGTAGTGAGAAAGTTGCTCATGTAATTGAGAGGAGAGGACTGAAGGCCTATGCATCCTTAGCTACAGCTGTGGTTACTAGTCTCTTTCTTAAATGTGAAAGCCAGAGTTCTCACAAAAATTTATGGATTGTTCTTAGGTTGATTCTGTGTGCAACATTGCTATTTGGGACATCTGTAGGACTCAGAGGTTTGGTTAAGGGCACTGGAGTTTCAGTAAGAAGATTTTGCTTTTCCCTGACTCTCTGTAGAGCTTTAGAAATGGTGGTGAATAGGTGTCCACTGGAGTGGCTGACTGGACAGAGCAGAAGTCTGTCACTGGGACAAGCCTTCTTTTTAAATTCACTAGTGTGCTGTAGAGCAAGTCTTGCTCTGGTTACTGAAAGCAATCTTGCAAACCTGCACAGGTTTGACTAGGTGGGATGCTGGCAGTTGACAGCCAAGTCAAAGTGAAAAGTTAATGTCCAATCTGAATAGTACTCTGTGCCTTTTGATATTATCAAAGGGTTGAGAGAGAAAAGGCTAATTAATTGAGAAAAAATTTCAGAGCGGCTGTTGGCGATACTTTCCAACTTGCGCGTGTATGTTAAGTTTTCCGCTGACTACCACTGGTGCATTATTTGTAGCCTACAGGACAAATATATCATTTTTGTGTAGTGCTTTGAGTAGAGTGTCATGCTAATTAGAGAACAGTAACTGTAGGATTCCTGAAAAAAGCCCCAACCTGCAAGTCTGTAAGTGCACCTCCTATAACTGACAAATTTTATGGAGAGCTGAAGAGGAGGCTCAAAGTTCAGTGTCTGATTTGGCTTTATGAGCCACCCTAGATAGACTGCTTAGTGACAGTGACCGTTCAGAGGTGATAAAAGACCTGCACATCTTTTAGTTCTTCTGGGAATTAGGATTATTTAGCCTCTCTGCAGTTCAAGTGCCAAAGACTTTTTTGCTTCTTTTGCAAGATAGAGGTGCTATTAGCCTTGGTAAAGTTAGTTTTGCTTATAGAACATGTTAAGACTTGTGGAAAAGAGTGTACTATAATTTGTTACAAATAAGTTTCTAAATGCTGCATACTAGTATAAATAATGCTGAGAAGAAGAATCTGTCAATAACCTAGCATTTTCCTGTAATACCAGAAAAAAATGAATAGTTTGTTCTTGGAAATTTAATATCAGCTGACATCTTGTGACCTTCTGATCAATACAGTGTTGTTTTGCTTTCTTAGCACATTGTACTACAGACTTTGGAATGCTCAAACTCGTTCATATGTCCCTAATTAAGGCAACCAGATCAGAAGTCTCTGTCTAAAGGTTTAATAAATAAGTGTAGTGTGTGTATATAATGGATGTATCAGCTTTAAGATTTATAATTGAAATGTTATGTAGGACTCTGCAGACAGATAATAAATTTTTTTTTACTATTTCCTTTGGAATGAAATTCAAGATCATTTAAAAGGTTTTAAAGACCTCTCCAAGCATAACAGTCATGTGATCCTTGGCTTGGTAAAGCTTTGAGTAAATGAAGTACTACATTATAATATGCGTGCTTAGTCACAACAGCAAAATAATGTCAGGAAATGTGTAACATACTTAACTTCCAGGCAACATGGTTTTCAAAGTGTGTTACTGTGTGGTTTTAAAGTTGGCTGGTCTGACTGAATGACACAGGCTTGACCACAGTAGAAATTATATGCGAGACTGCATACCAGATACATTAGGTAGAAATGTATCCCAGAATTTACAGTTCTGTATCTTGTATTAAAGCTTTTATATAAAAGTCTTTCAGATGTATTTGCTGTGAAAGTATGGCTGTTCAGCTGTATCTCTTGTGGGAAACAAGGCTGCTGTTCAGTGTTTGGTATTGTCGCTGAAGCCCTAACTAATTTTAATACCTCTCATCCAGGGTGAGTAGTTTTCTCTCTGTGGCTTTAAGGCTTAATATTCATTCTGTATTTTTCTGCAGGCACTTGTAAGGACAAAGATAAACCTCCCAGCCTCTCTGTCCTTGAGACTTTGAGGTGTACCTTGACAGCTTACCAGAACAAGCTGGAAGATACATCTAATGAGGTAACACTTGCACTGTGCGGTTCTATATGTATCGCCTTCGGCCAGCAGCAGTACATGCGTTTTGCTTGTAAAAAAGGTCAGAAGAGTGGGAATGTTGAGTTGACAGCTTCACGTATACCCAAAGAAATAATCTCTGTCACTACAGTTTATCTGGGCCTGCCCTACAGTGAAGTTTCACTTAGATTGGGGTGGGGGCAGGGAGAAAACATTCAGTGTGATGTTTTTTGTTTGTTTTTTTTTTTTTTTTTTTTTTTTGTTTGTTTGTTTAATTAGTTTAATTTGTGTTGTTTGTTTTAATCCTTCTTGTGGTTATTTTTTCAATAAACATTCAGGAAAATGAGCTGTTTGTATCTAGGATTTCAGGAAAAAATTATGGCTTAAGAGTTGGGCCATGTATACCACAGTATCCCTAAATACGCAACACTTGAGCCTCAGCAGTAATTGGTATCAGTTATATAAATATGCGTGCTCTTGTATATTTAAACAGTGGTATAATTTTCTGAGATGAGTGTATTTCCGATTAAATCTTTTGGTGCTATTCTGAGATCTTTTCAAGGAAAGTAGTGCTATGACAATACTTTCTTTAAGTAATCTAAGACAAAAATGGAAATATTTCAATTTTGGAATTCTTACCCTTGAAAAAACTCAGATGTTTTCCATGTAGCCCTACTGGCCTTTTATTTCACTGACTGAAAAGTCACAATCTTGCATTTATTTTCTCATTTGTATTGCTAATGTAATTATATTAATCCTCTTGGGTGTCAATGTTTCTTGAATATGTGGCTTTAAAGGCTGTAAAGAGAAGTTAACTGCATTTAAAGCTTTCTGTACAAATTTGTGGTTAACTTATCTTTGGATAAAACTGGCAAATACAAAAAGGCAAGATATGATAAGATTGTAAAAATGCCTGTACTGTTGTTTTCATTTCTAGATTTTTGTCTTTTGTTTTGACAAATGCATAGGCTAGCTAGTCACTC
>VXBW01002069.1:267029-279513 GCA_013400375.1 Thinocorus orbignyianus | reverse complement strand
GCCCCTTTTATTGGGAAAAGAATGATCTCCCGCAAGACCTTTGAGCTTGTTCAATGGGCACAAAAATAAGTGACCGTGGAAACAATTATACTTTTGTAAACAGCAAGCACTGTTAGGTCTCTCCCAGTGAGATAAGAGAACCGATGTGTATAGTCATTATGAAACTCTTCTGAGACCCAAGTCTGGAAGCTGCAGAGTAACTAGGAACATATTACCCACAGCGAATTGTTATTTGGGAGGAGGAATGTCACGTGATAGGCAGCACAGTTGAAAAGTCGACTCAGCAGGCTTTGGCTTAGTGATGTGCTTTGTTGTGAAACTGTGCCAGAGACAGCAGTGGGGAGACCAAGGGGGTGGCTGCTAAGAAAGCAAAGAGAGTATTCTGACAGAAAGAAGAATGAACTGTCAAGGAAAATAAATCGCAAGCAGAGCAGGACCAACTGATGACCTGCCACAAGACTTCCCAGTAGGACTGCGTGTGACTGACCCTGAAGTTGTCATATGGAGCCAGAGATCACTGAGCACCTTCATGGTGCACAGAAAGGGCAGTGCTCTGTCCTTCTTGATTACCCCCACCCCACAGATAACGGTGCTTTTGTTTTTTATGTATTAGATCTGTTTAGTAATAAAACTTTTTAATAATACAATAATGCACAAAGGGACTATGAAGGGCACTGTGCAATAAAACCAGGATGTTTTAATACACAGCAGTAAGGGTTTAGTTTTGGATAATTATGTAGTGGTTTTCTTTTTATAGAGAGATTTTCAACAGGACCCCACATGTTGATGGAGTTATTAATGTATGTGTACACCTGAATGTATGCATGAAATATGCTGGTAAACTTGTCATGTGTCACCTTTAACTTACTATGTTGAATGTTAGTTTAAACGATCTGCTTCATTTGTGTGACTGAGAGGTAGAAAAGTGTTTTGGTTTTGACACATAACGAGCTTTCGAGCTTTTGGGTGCAGAGGCTAGAATATGTTTAGGGGGAGACTAGTAAACCAACAAAAAGACTGGAAATATTCCAGTAGCCCTCTGTAATTTACTGTAGTTGTTTCTAAGGATTCTGCCAAGTCTCCTGATTTGAGATCAAACAAAAATACAATTTCCAAATTAATTTATAAATTTTGTGAATGGGTTATTTTACTTCTGAGCTGCTCCTTCATGCTCAAGTGCCGGCAGTAACCTGCACTTTATGTTTCTATTGGATGCTTTCTTTTAGACATTTGTGTTGCTAACCTCATCATCAGGGAACTAAGGATACAGATTATAATGATGTGTTGTTGTCTTTCTTGAAAGTTGAAAGTAAGGCTAGTACACATTATGTCATGAACTGCTGCTGAGGTGGTACTTACAATACCACCGACAGTTCAGTAGTCACTATGTCTCTTGGTAATATTGCTGCTTTTTACGGTTATGTGTGCGCTACCCAGTGCTCAGTGAGAAGTAGAGACCATACTCGTAGCTGGACAATTTCTATAAATGGATACTTGGGAAACTTATTTTCTCAAGCCACTCCACAGATCATAATCTGAATTTACTGCATTTTTAAATGCATTTTGAAGTCTGTGTTTTTGTCAGATATTTTGAGAGTTAATGGGAAAGTTAATAGTGGATTCAGTTTGGGTTTCTGCCACTGTTATATGTCTTAAATCATTATAAAAAGTTATTTTGTGCTTTTGTAATGGCACATGATTTAGATTGTATGGAATATAAATATTGCCAAAAGAACTGAAAACAATTTTTTTTACATTTATATACAAGCTTCTTTTGTATTTATATTGTATTTTATATTTATATTATTTTATGTTCAAGTGATTATGTAGCCTTCCTGTAAAAGCCTGTTTGACCTCCATATTTATTACAGCTTGGGAAAATGAAGTCTTTGTGTGAAAAGATCACAAAAGAACTTGAGGTGTCAAAAAAGAAAATGCGTGCTTTAAGTCAAGATGTTCAGGTATGATTTCATAACTTAACATAAAATTTTAAAGTTTTGCAAAAATTATCTTTGTGGACTTTCTTACCAGAATCAGTCTCTGTATCATGTTCTGTTGAGCAGACTAGTTTACCTTGCAAGCTTGTGTGAAGCCATGCTGCTTTATTCTGGTTACCACCTTAAACTACATAACCAATCATTTAAATGATTGTGCTGCTGAAATAATTTGAAGTAGATTTATCCATTGGCGAAGTATTGTTTTATATTGAAATCAGCATCATTATTTTTTTTTCTCTTAACTATTTTGCTCAAGAAAAGGAGAAGATAACTTAATTACCTTCATGTAGAAGCACATTTTATCAAAGATGTTCTTTCCTGTGTTAATTTTTTTTTTGTTTGTGTTTATCAGACAAGTTAAGCATCAGGTCATCCTTAACAGTTGTACAGTGTGCAGCCCAAAATTTCTTAGAGTAAAATCTACCTGGGAACTGATAAAACCACTTGTGAACTCTTTTCTTTAGTTTCTGAACAAGAAGTTTTCTTGTTTCTCTATTTGGCTGACACACCACTTTTGTAACGTCCTGTCTGGTTACATCAGTGACCAAGGGAGTGAGGAAGTCCTGAGGTCATGGTTAAACTTAATCTCCCAACTGGCAGTGTATTATGTTACTGCCAAAACAGAATGTCTGTACTCCCAGTGTTTCTCAGAATCTTTTGCTGGAGAAATGCTGCTTTATCACTTCAGTTTAGTCACAAATACTTTTGCAACACTCATTGAATCTTCATATTAATGATACTTTCACATGAGCTCCCGTCATCTGATCCGAACTTTCTTTACTAATTTATGTCCACAAGGCTTAAGACTTCTGCTCTGTTCCTGCATGTTTGTAAGGCACCTACAAATTTTGTAGTGTATTGCAACACATAACTTGTGCTCTTTGTGCACAAATTCAGTTTGCTACTCGCAGATGGTACTGGTTTTTATGCAGAACACCAGTGTCTGATCTCTCTAAGTTTTTTGGTAATAAAAATATATGAGTGAAAACTAGGTCCAATCTGAAAACATTTGTATTAGAAATTTAACATTACTTTAATATTTTAATATTTCCCTTAAGAAGAATAAAAGTTGCTGTCTTATGAATTTGGGAATATCTTTCCTATTATATTTCCTATATATCAGCTATGATATTTTTGAAAAATGAACAATGCTTTCAGTTTGACCTTTAGCAAACTTTAGCAGTGTTGGGATCCCAGTGCTTGTAGGAGAGCAAAGCATGTGTATCTGTCCACTCCATCTCAGCAATCTTTTGGCTGAACAGGGGTAGTGTGTTAAGTTCTTTGTTTACCTTGTGAGATTCGGTACTGGTAATATAATGATTGTATTTATGAGCATTTCATATTATTAGTGTCTTCCCATGGTCAAACCTCCATAGAGAGTACTCACATAGATAAAGAATACAGTGGGTAACAGCAGCTGTCTGTATTGCATACTGACTCAGCTGTACCAGATCAGAGATTTACTTATGAAAATTATGTGTCTTTTCACTAGCTCTGAGAGCTATCCACTCTGAAGAGGATGATTTGAGTCCATGCATTCTGCATCTCAGCTGTGGGGGTAGAGGGGGTTCCGAAGGTCACTGCACTGTGAAGCTTTTAACTCTGAGATGGATGTCTGATGCTGTCTAGTTACAAGCTGTGGGGAAGGACTATTGTAAATTTTGAGATTCTGTTATTAACAAGATACAGTCAGTTTAGCTTGGAATCTTCTGAATGCATGAGGCTAAATGACTATTTACTTGCTCAGTTGCTGAGCACTGGAATAAGGTAGCGTTTTATAGAGTAAAATTCTTACCTGCCTTTTTGTTCCATGCCTCTGTTATACAGGAAGCTCAGAATAACCTAACTGATGCCAATAAAGAGTTAACTCATCTGCACACTAAGTGTTCAGACAGAGAGACTTTAATAGGAACTTTAAAAACGGAACTACAGAATGCACGGCAATGCTGGGAGAAGGAGAAAGTACGTGCCACAGAATCTGAAAATGAAATCCAGAAGCTTACCAGGGCTTATCACAAGGATGTAGAGGTATTACTAGAGACAAGATGACTGTCAAAAAGAGTCTTTATTTAATCTCAACGTTACACATTTACATACATCAGATGGTTACTCTTTGTCTTAACAGATTTATCCCCCAAATATGATTTTAAGATACGTATTTTAAAATATGTATTTAATGTCTACAAGGTCTCAAGACGCATTGGTTTTCCTTCCTTCTATATGAGAACTAATAGCTTAACCCTTCCAGTATTTTGAATTTTTTAACAACTGAGATTATTTAAAGAGGTACACCTGCCAATTATTTCCTTCTTTCAAACTGAAAGTTAAGATAAAATGTTTTACAATTGGAGCATATAATAGTGTTGTAATCATGTGTTGTTAATTACCTGTCACATGTCGATTGATAGGTAGCAAAAGTGAAATTGAGGTACTTTTGTCTGAATGCCACAAAACCTAGAAATTCTCATTTGTGACATGTTAGCTCGTTGTGGTTTGCTGTATGTGGGAACTATTTCACAAAGTTTTACTTCAGAACTATTACCTCTCTCCTTACATTTGTTTACAGATGTTTATTTTGTTACTTCCCCACAATGAAGCAGTTCTGTCCTAGCAATACCAATGGCATTTTCTATCGTAGTTGTCGTGCATATTGAGCTCATTACTTCCACAAATTTGGACATGGATGCCAACTGAGTAAAAAGGAAACATTCTTTCCACCTCTTTTACAGTCTGGTATTTGAATAGTGTCCACATGAAGCAGCTGGAATTGTTTCATTATCTGAAACACATCAGATAATGATTAAAGTGAAGGAAACGAGAAGCCTGGCTATATTGTAAAGTCAGCATGTCTACAGCTCTGTGGTTGCATTCAACATGTGTGAATTGATTTTGGGTCTTTGGATGCCTTTTTTTCACACCAAATAGATAATTATCATTCTTGGTTTATCACAACTCAAGCAAAAATATAATAATGGTGTCACACTGGATTTTCCTTGGGGAATTAGGAGATCTGTTAGTACAAAGTTAGAATGTAACTAAGCGACAATTTTTTGTTGCTTCAAATGTGATGAAATAATTGTAAGAAAATGCACCTAAATGTAATGGAAAAGCCTCAGAAAAACCATAATTCCCCGACTCGGTTACCCATCATTTCTTAAGGTAAAGCATTATCTAAGGCCACCGGAAAACAATGGGAACATTTGCAATGATTTACTAACTTTGGATAAAGGCTCTGTTTCTAGTGGCTTTTGAGGTGCAGCTTTCTATTGTTGTTTTAATCGGCGTTGCTGAGTTTCATATATATACCAAAAGGATGTAGGCTGGAATTTCTGTTACATGCTGTTGTCACTAAAGTTTATTTATAAGTTGTATCAATTTATTATACTACTGGCTGAAGTCAGTGTAAATGAATGAGACATGGCTTGTGGCATTTAACTGATGAAGCTATAAGCCTGTTCTGTCTAGCTATTTAGCAATACGTAATCCGTGCAAAAATGATTTTTAAAAGACTTTAGAGTGATATTTGTATAAACAGTGTATTGTGCTCCCAAGCCATGCAGTTTTCTGTGTACTATGCAGATATTGGAACTGGATACATTTCAATTTACCTGAAAGTGTTAACTTGAATGAATTAATTGCCTGTACTGATAGCACAGAATTTTTTATCTGTATCAGGTCATTGTAATTGATGGAGGATTGGGCTTTTCTTATTTATATAGTATAGGTAATTAGACAAATCTTGTAAAAACTATTTTCTTACTCTGGCTTTAATATGTATGACTGCAGTTGAATTTTGAAAAGATTTGAGAATCAGCTTTGTGGGTTTTTTCAGCTGTGTGCAGCTCACATTACTACACATGCATCTCTTTGGATTCTGTCACTGTTCAGATACAACAGTTAATTTTTCTTTTTGTCTCAGGAGAAGCTGGCTTTCCTCCATGGCTTATACCAGCGTTTGCTAGCAGGCTGTGTGCTTATAAAACAACCAGAAGGCATCCTAGATAGATTCTCTTGGTCTGAGCTTTGTGCAGTCTTGCAGGAGAATGTTGATGCCCTGATCTTAGACCTCAACAGGGCTAATGAGAAGGTAAGTGTCCTTAGGCACCAGCTACCTCTATTAAATTCAGTGACATTTGTCCACATCACAGTATCATTAAAAAGGACTGACATTCATCTTATTTCAAAAAGAGTTTGGACGTTAATAATTCAATACCATTAATTATGGCTTGTCTACAACTCAGTTTGATGCCATTGCTGTGGGCATGTAAATGTGACTGAAGTCTGTATGAAGTCTCTAAGCTCCACTTTCTGTGCAGGACATGCTAATAGTACTAGCCAATATTAGCCACAGGGACCTAATTAAAAGAAAATAAATTAATCTTACTGATGAAGCAATTCAAAGAACTTAGTCATTTACACTAATAAAGCAAGTCTTTATTTTAGCATAAAACAGAAACAAAATGCATTTACTCAAGGAACACCATCTTTTAAATTATATGTTTGTGATTCAGAGGTACTATCTGAAAAAATGCCAGAGTATTTTTTTGGTTTAATGGTAACTTTTGGATTATGAAATTTGCATTCGGAAATACCATAGAAGATACTTATTTTTATAAAACATGTCAATATTTGTTAAAGGGAGAAACTGTACTTTCCTGAATAATTTTAATGTGAATAAGCTTATGTGGCCTTTCTCCCCAGGAATCCCTGCATTTTTAGGAGAGAAGAGACATCTTTTAAAATAACTTAAATTGGCTCTGCAGACTAACATATGCCACTCTTTAGGATTTCAGTTCATATTCTGGCTCCATCGATCAGGCCAGTCCTACAGTCTAGCAGAGCGACCCCGGGTCTTGGCTGCCCTGATGTGTTGTTCTTGAGCCATAGGAAGGGAAAAGCTCTTCTGGGCATTTCTCATCTGCTAGAATTCTGACCGCTCTTCTGGCCAAGGCAAGGGACAGGGCTGGTTACAGTGAATTGTTTTGAATCTGCCCATCGTTTAGTAAACAACCTAGCAGTCAATGAAAATTACTGAAGAGTGGCAGTATAAAATTTGGATTATGCAGATTGGATGTACATTTCTGTTTTCCATATGGAGTTGAAGAGAAAAGGAAATGGAAGGGAAGGGGGTGAACAGTGGCAGTTGGCAGTGAGTGGGTTGGCAGTGTTTGGGGGGGTTGTGTCTCACTGTTTCTTGCTTTTAAGTTTAATGTGACTATTGAGATTGATTGTGAGCCCTAGGGCTCTTTTCATATACTTACCAGCTTTTCAGGGATTTGGGGCAGTGGTGTTACCTGTGTTGCACTTGCTTTCTGAGAACAAAATTTTTCACCTGCAGTTTAGTGTGAGTTGTTTGGAAGGTAACTTGCTGATATTCTCTAGTAACAACGTGTAGACATGTGTATTTTAGAGGTCATTGTTAGCTTGATTCGTTCCTCCATTTAGTTTGCGTGGGAGCTGCAAAGTTAAACCACAGAGTGAATTCCTTCATGCTTGTTGAAAACACATCATAAACTAATGAGCTACTTGTGAGATAAACATTCTGTATTCCAAAATTTCCTGAAATAATTTTAATACTTAATAATGTATGGAGTGTGTTGGCTTTCCAATAAAACAAAAAATAAAATTAAGGCTGTTTTTTCAGTATTACTCACAATCCTTGCAAACTGCTAAAGAACTCAGGATTACTAATTTAAATTAAATTTAATGTGCTTGTTTAAAAAAAAAAGAGAAGGAAAGTGTTCAGTCCAGGTTTCCAACAAAGGAGGCAACAGATACCTGCAAGGTGGTCTAGGGATGGCAAAAGTAAAATCAATGAAAATTTGTTATTTTCTCAGTTTTCTTGTAAGATTTAAGTAATCTGTTATGAAACACTTTTACTTAGTTTTAATAAACATGTTGAAGAAATGACAATTTAGATTTTATGCTGGGATAGTCTGTGCTCTAATTAATATGAACAGTTAAGGAAAAAGGTGTTTTGAGAGGTAAAAGGATTTCCATTTTAAATGCTTGTCACGCAGATATGTCATCTAGAGTATGTTTGTAAGAAGAAGTCCAATACTATGAAGGACCTTCAGCAGAACCAAGAAGATGCTTTTAGCAAAATGGTTGACCAGATGAAAGCACAAGAAAGCTGTTGGCAGAAACAAAAAACATATCTGGAACAGCAGTACTCAGGTCTCCTTGGGGAAGTTCATGCGAGGGCACAGGTATGGTGCTGAGAACTTCTGACTTTTTTTCTTTTTTTTTTTTTTTTTTTTTTTTTTGGTAAATATTTAATGGATTATATCTGTAATTTAAGACTAACCAGTTTGAGGTTGTTTGGGAATTTTAGTATATCTTAAAAAAACCCCAACACTGTGCTAGTATTTACTTCACTTATAATAAGAAATAGATTACTATGTTAAAACATTCCAGAAATTAATTGCTTAATTTGGTCTAACAGTTGCTAGTGATTTTTTTTCTTTTCTAGAATGTTAAGATGTTAGATTGAAATTGCTTATTTTAAGAATTATATAGCGCAGCAGCTACTTTCTCAGTGTCAGGCTTTGCAAACACTCTATAGAGTTACAGTAATATGGTGTCATTTGGGGATAAATTTAGATACATACATTCTGACCCTAAGAACCAATTAGCAGTTACAGTGGTAGATTTCAACAGTATTAAAGGAATTGTTACACAGATACTACAGTGAGCAGTGGTTCAACAGTGTAAAACTGTCTTCACTCGTTGTTAGAAAAGTTACTTGGAGTCTAAAATTTTCACACTTGTTCTGCAACCACAATTCACTGGCTTTACAGTAATATTCTTTTACACATGTTTCAGTTGAAAGTGGTGTGAAACAGGAAATAAGATATGACTTGTTATTTCTGACTGCCATCTGAAACTCACTTCATCAGAAGAATATTGTATTTGAGTCAGATTTTGAGCTTGGAAGTTTTGCATTGCAAAAATGTATTTATGAAGTATTCTTTAGAGCAATTTATGGTAAATTCTTAGAAATAAGTTAAAATCTTGTATATATTTTTGCTTGATATTTACACTTCGCATTGGCAATTCTAAACATCACTGTGAGTGGAATAAGTGGCATCCATACTTTGGTTAAGTTCTCTCAACATCCTGTAGTTTCATCTTCCAAAATCATTGCCAACAAAAACAATGATCAAATGAGGATGCTTAATTTTAATAATTTTTAAAATTAAAGAAGTGGTGCGTACACAATTTAGATTTCTGCCTGCTGCCTGATGATGATACCATCAGAACTCTAATTTATTGTGGAGAATTCGTGCTGTGTGATACTGTGCCATTCTTTGGGATGACGATGAACCTGCCAGTCTTCCCAGCTGAATTGTGTCGACAGCAAGCAGAGCACGTACTGAAAACGTGGTTCTCTTTCGTGGAGCATATGTCATCTGGAAAAGACTTTTATCTGTCAACTTGCTATACAGGGCTGCTGAGTTTCTGAAAAGGAAATGCTTTTCCTTAGAAACATCTGGGCATGTTTTCTAACATGGCTTATGTAGTGTTGGAGTGCAAACTGGTAGTGTTGTAATCTAGGCAGCACAATGTCTGTATATACTTAGACAATTCAACAAAACTTTTTCTCAACTTTTTTCCATTCCATGGTCAAGTTTGCCTTCCTTACCCTTCCATGTCAATCTGAGAAGAAGACAGTTTAATTTCTTGTGGGTTGCTGTTTTGTGACAGACTTTGGGTCTGCAAATACCGGAGTAAGCCTCTCCCTTTCCAGGATTCATAGGGTCCATGGATGTCTGTTGCCAGGGCTGTCCTAACAAGCAGTGCTTGTTTTTTGTAAGACTTCACTGTTTTTTACCTATTGCACTTTGAGCCTGTTAGACGTATTTGTCCACAAGATCGCTGCTCTGTTGGATCAGAGGTGTGCTGACAGATTAATATTGTAGTATTATTTCCACAGGAAACAAGAAAAAATGTGCCACAAATTACAGAATGTCTTCAAAGGCTCTTTTGCGTACTGCTGGGGTGCCAGTGTTTACACAAAGACACTGAATGCAGTGTTTTAATTAAATTATTTTAACAGGCTTTATTAATGAAATTTTCTAGGAAACATATAATCAGTGTAAGTGGAATATAAGTTACCAGTATTCTGTGTTTTGTTGTAGAACTGTGGGTGTCATCACTCTGGGACATTTATTCTGGCACTACAAGGAAACTGTAGCAATTTTCTGTATTTTTCATCCAAAGATCTGAGTATTAATTACAAGAAGCTTAATGAACTAATCGCTTGTAGGTGATAGTTCCTTTCTGGAATGGGAAGATGAGTGATTTTTGCTGCCCTGCACCAAGCTAATGGTACACCATAGGATGCATCTTCTTGCTTGTAACTTTGTCTTCAACCAGTGCTTGCCTTCTATACATTTTCTCCTCAGAGCTCATGGGTTGAGAATTCTTCCGTTTTTCCAGTTGTTGGTACAAGTGAGAAGGCAGATTGAGAATTGCCCATTCAGACTCTCAGAAGTTAACCGAGAGCTCTAACTGCTCATCAACAGGAATAACTTATCTTGGAAATAATTGTTCAAGTCTCTTAGAAATGCTATAAAGAGCTGGTGCTTTTCAGAAAAGTCTCCTTATGATTGAAAGGTAACACTGCAAAATCTGGATGTTTTAATAGCAATGACAGTGGCCACTGTTCCTGTCCCCAGCCAGTACTGTTCAGGGTCCCTGACTCCAAGATGGGATCTATGAGTTAACTACTTCACAGCCGTTACTGTAGGTCAGATGGATGGTGTAATCAGAAAGCAGTTTCATTGTTGTTGTGTAGGGCATAAATTCCCAGAGTTGCCTTATCACAGATCAACAATAAAAAAAGGCACTCTGTAGATACCACTCTTTATCCATGGTCTTCATGTTTGGAGATTCAATGGAGCTTAAAATGCATATTCCTTTTCCTTGCCTTTTGTAGCAGGAGTGCAGTCTTCTTCATTTGATAGTGCACCATTTTGAAAATGTTACTATGCCTCCTCCTTAGCCTCACTCAAATTATTTTTTATTTATTCAGACTGTGCACAGTCTCATAGGAAATGTCCTCTGAAGTTTAACTTTCAGTTTTTGTTTGTTATGTCTGTTATTTATTAATCTGTCCCCATTTTTTGTGGGAACCACTTAAAATACCAGGGGTTTGTTCTGATGTGCAAAAACGTGTTGTAAGAGAAAAATCCAACTACTTAAAAAATGTTAGTTTCAATAGAAAAAATAAAAGGTTCGCTAAATAGGGGAGGGGGAAAGTCCTCTAGGGAGAAAAAAAATGCCTTTCATTGGCTTTTCTTTTTGTTTTTGAAAGCCTTGCTTTTACAGCAAGGCAGGTGAAGTAGCTAAAGGTGTTGGTATCTTATCAAAATTGTATCAAAAGTCAGTGCAATCAATGCAAAAGGCAGAGAAGTACCTGTAAATATACTGTTCCTGACCCATCAAGTGTCTTTGGTAGACGTCTGACCCATGTACTTAAAACACAGGAAAGAAGTGGAGGGCAGTGGTGTTGATGTTGTTTATTTAGATGTATGTATCTACATATAGGAAAATGTTTCAAAGTCACAATTTCATTTCTAGATTCCAATTCTGTTTTAATGCCAGAATAAAGGGTAAGGACCCAGTGAGAAGTAGGGTAAAATCATGTTGTTCATAGCACCTGATTTATTTTGTGTTAAGGATTCTTGGAATCCACCAAGCTCTTCAGCGCAGTAGGTGTCCCTCAAAGCTTGAACACTGAAGGAAGCCAGCTTGCCAGAGCTTAGAAGTGGATTCTACACCCCTTTCAAAAACTGTGCTTTTAAGCTTTGAAGAAAAGACTAGAAACAATGTGGGGTAAGACAAAAGCAATTATTAGCTGGTAAAACCAAGAAGATATACATTCTTACAACATTTTTACTTATCTGTAGTCAGAGATTGTCTTGTTCACTTTTGCGTTTTATGACATAACCACAAGCATTAAAACACTAAGCTTTTTTAAAAAATAAGCTTTAATTAGCCAGAGCACTGAATGTTAGTATAGCTGCCCAACAGCCCTGTAGGGATCACACTTTGTTTACTCAGATACTGGCCTTTCACCTGTGATGGCCAGAAACCATAAGCTGTTTTCTAAATTCAGCTTACCTTTTCAGTTCCTTCCAGTCATGCTATCAGGTTTTTTTTTCTATAAAAATCAAACACTGTAAATAATGCAATAGTACTGAAAGTATTGTACATGTTTATACTTAATTTTAGAGTAGTGAAGTGACATATGAGGCCTGTAAATTGCATTTTGTAATTAAATCTTTCAGTTACCAACTCCATTTTTGAATCACTGAAAGTATTTTAATAACACTACAAGTTCTTCCTCTTCCAAAAAAATAATAAAATATTCATTTGGTCAAAGACATTCTGAACTGACTCAGGCACATCTCTGTGGAAGCATGGAATTTTTTATTTCCATTTTAGGGATAGCTGCGTTTTTTGGTTCCCTCCCCACTCCT
>VXBW01002069.1:226160-266815 GCA_013400375.1 Thinocorus orbignyianus | reverse complement strand
ATGCATGCAAACGTAGCTGGATGATAACATTTTACTTCTCTTTTGGCCATGGATAACATGAATATCCTCACTCCATTTTTAACAGAATAGCTTATATCTCTAAGAGGTAGCTGATACTTAACATAATCCTCTCTCTTCTCCATCATAGGGACTTATCATTCCATTCATGTTTGCCTTTTTATGTCCATGCGCTTTAACTGGAGCTTAAGCATTTAACTTGGGCTTGTGGGTTTTTTGTGAACGGTGCCTGTGATTTATTATCTCCTTATACAACTGGATCGTGTGTAAATGTAGATTCCCGTAGCCTCATTTGGTGTCAACCACCTCTTCTGTGGTTCTGATCACAGAGGACTGTTGTGAATCAAGAAGCCAGTCTAAGTCTCTGAGGTCCCAGCAGAGTGTCTTCTTTCCTATACAAGAACTGCATGTTAGCAAAAGCAACCAGTTTGCATGGTTAGTCTGCACCTTAGTCCTGGCATTCCCTGGCTTGTTGGTATCTTAATTTTGCTATGCTGATTTACTGTTTTAAATATCCCTCTTTCCCTATTTCAGGGTGTATAGAGGAAAAGAAAAAGTGTTCTGCAAGTTGAAAAAAGTCTGTAATGACACTAGTCAAAACAAAAATCTGTATTACACTGTTCTTTTGAAAACTCAATTCTGTATGAGACCTAATTAATCTGTGAATATATAAGTAGGGGGTTGATTACAAAGTAATTAAGAGTTCACCTTTGCTTCCCCTTTCCCAGCTGCTGCCAATCTGTCTCTGTTTATCTTCCAGAGTCTTCCTTATTTTTTTCCCCTCTCTTACACTAACTTTCTTTTTTACTTTGAAGAGCAGTGTTATTTCTGAAATTGTAGCATGTAATTGCTTATTGTTAAGACAACTCATAGAACTGTATTGCAAACAGCCAGGTACCGTTGGAGCTTCTGTGAGCTATCACATTACTAGTGAATTATTGTCAGAAATCTGGAGCTGCAGATTGTGCAAATTTTCCTTGTGCTATTGATTTGTTTTCATTTATCTGGCTCTGTAACTGTTTGCTAGGAGTCATCCTTGGACAGTGCTAATAACTTTTGTTCCTTTAATGTGTTATTTGAATCTGGAAAAAAATAGTAATTTTCTTTTAGCTTTTTTCTAGGTAAAAGTGATTTTGTTATATTAAAATATATCTTCTAGTTAATATTTTTTGGGATTTACTTGTTTTTTCCCCTTACCACAGGAATACCAAGAAACAGCAGAGAAAAATAAGGAAAAAATCTGTGTCCTTGAAAAAAGACAGGAGAAATTGGCCATTGAAAATGTTTCTGTGAAAAATACATTAATACAGGTTCAGAAGGAGCATTCATCTCTCCTGGCAGCCTGTGCTTTATTAGCAGGTGCCCTGTATCCTCTCTATGGCCGATCATGTGCTATGTCTTCCCAAAGAAACCTTCTCCAGGACCAGGTCAACATTTATGAATTAGTGAACCAGGAGATTAAGACCCTAGTTCATGCTCTCTCTGATATAGAGGAGAACAATCAAGATGAAGCAAATCTGAAGAAAAGAAAACTCAGAGGTCTGATTCATGTATTCCGACGAGGTGTGATTGCAGTTTTGGCAGCTAACAGGCTTAAAGTTTTAGCCCAGTCTTCTAGTTCCCTCTTCTCCTGGGTAAATGGCTTCAAAGAAGGCATTGGAATTCTAGTTTGTGTAGGAGACTCCAAAAGCAAGCATAATCTGTCAAGTAAGCTAATTGTTTTCTTCTTTGATAAGTATTATAGCAAATTACATGGTTAATGAATAGCAAATAGTAATACTGTTATTAGTAGAGTGTGAAGACAAATTTGATGATGTTTTGAAAAATGTAGTTTCTGTATTTGTGAATTCTGGATTTCTTGACAAATGTTATTTCCCCTAAAAGGAAATACTTAGTCTGTTAAGCACTGAAACAAAAGTTACAACTACACACGTGAACTTGTGCTTCTTGATATCCTTGACATTTGCAATATGGATTTCAGAACTAGGTGCTACCACATATTCTCTGTGATAAATTATCTGTGGTAAATATTCCTAACTGATTGACCATAACGTTATTTTTTGAAAATATATTTTTTCTTTTTTTAATCACTTCTAATATTTATTTCCTGCTACATGTGTGAAAAGTTGTTTTGTAATTCAGGTAAAATATTAGTATAAGATTTCTCAATTTTTCTTTAGAGATTATGTAGTCCTTCTGTCCCTTTCTGTTAAAAGAGCAAGCTCATGCTTCCCCTTAGAAAGATAAATGCTCTGAAAAATGTTTCCCAAAGTAGAAGATCCATATACTATTCTCTTTTAGTAGTTCTGGGGGCATATTTAATACAGTCTAAATTGTCCTGAAAGGAGAATTAGTTTGTGGCTTCCGTACTTAGTCTGGATCAATTTCTGAAAGAGCTGGAGATAGTGGTATGCCTTATTCAAGTTAATCAGTTTTATTGCTAGCTGCAATTCTGTTTCACAGGTTGTGACGTGGAGCAAATGCACTGTATTGAAGCTCTCAGCTGGTTTACTAGTTCTAACCTCCTTGCTGCAATAATCAGTTCTGTCACTGAATTACTGGAAGTTCTAAACAAACCAGGTAATTTAAAAAGTATATTATTGTAGTAGAAGGTTTTAAAAAATCATCAGGTGGTTTTTGTTTTTCATTTTTAGGATTTTATCTAAACTGTTCTGGGTCAAATATCTGGAGAGCTGTATTGTTGGAACAGATTAACTTTCTTTAAGTGGTAATATGATACTTTACCGCTTCAGCATGTCGAGTCGTGGAAACAGAACACTGGAGAATGCTTGTAGAAAGCACATGAACAGTTTTGCCTGCTTTGTTGTGAGATAAGAAAGAAGAACATCTACACTACACCAATAGATATTTGGCTAACCTATTCTTAAAAGCTTCCAATGAAGTAGTACTTACAAGTTGCTTAGTTATCTCATTCCAATGTTCTAATATTTGACAAGTATTTTATGGAAGCAGAACCTAATCTTTTGATATAGGGCAAATCTACCTAATTTCTGTGTATTTGATCAGTGCGTTTCTGAAGTGCAGGCCCTAAAACTGACGCATGCTCAGCTTGGGACATTACTACTGCTGACTGCAAGGAATTAATTTCCTATGTATTTTATATGATATGAGTCTAGAATTTCCAAATGTGGAAAACAGTTGAGTTTGAGGGGTAGTATTTTCATCTGGCTTGCTTGATATCTTCTGGTTTTTGAGAGAGAGAAAAAATGCTGTCAGTTTACACAATGTTTATCAGTCCTTTTTTTATGTCTACTGTGTTCTCTCCCTAAGTATACACTTAATTAGATTTGTGTCTAGATTCCTTAATTTTCTCAGTCTATCTTCATATAGAATTCTACTATGCATATGGAAAACTTTAGTGCCAGTCTCTGGATGTGTCACCTCTTGATTCCCAGCTGTTACCTATCTTGCTTAATCTCTCTTTAGTGAGGACTGATAGGAGACCTCACATGGTTCCTCTGCATTGCTATCATCCTTAGTTGCTTGATACCTCGTAGTTTCAAAATTCCAACAATTCTGTCACAGAATAATGAATACTAAAGGAAGAATAATTTATGTGAATAAAGGGAAGTAGTAGGACAGAGAGAAGGTGATACATTTCCCACAAGCCTGAATAGTAAACTGATACCAGAAGTCAGCCATTGAATCAAAAGTGTTTCAACTCAGTTTCAGGCACTCTATTCTTTGATCATCCTGCTTTCAGTCATTTATGTTTACATCTATATAAAGCCAAGTTTGAGCTGTGTTTCAGAATATTTGCAGGGTTAATACTGCAAGTGTTCCTGTGTATAGAGTGTTGAGTAAGAACAGCAAACTGGAAAAGAATTAACAAATATTTTACAGCAGCATTGGTGTGCTAAAGCGACTAGTTAGAATACTCTAAACCTCATGATACTTTGCTGGTATTGAAGTATAGGGGAATTCTAGTGGACTCTGTTTACTTGATACCTCTGCACTCAACACAGTTTAGATTTTGAGAATTAGAAAAAGCCATGCTGAGAATAATATGTCCTATCAGTTTGGTGGCTCTTTCATAGCTTATGTCTATTTTAAGTCATTTTCACAGAACCTCAAAATCTAACTGCTTATGTATTACTTGGAATTCTGTTGCTTATGAGATCAAAAGTCTCCCAAGAACCTTTGGTTTAAAAATAGTAATAAATTATTTAAAGTTTGACATGAAATTTCCAGAAGTATCGAAGTGGTACAGCTCTGAAGGAATATATTTGAAAGAAAACTTGCATACTTAGGAATAATTTTATGTTCTGTAAGTCATATTTCAGATAGAATTTGAACTTTCAAACTGACCTAAATGATTTTGAATTTTTTTTTAAAATGTAAATAGGCAATCTGAGCAGCATCTGCTCTCTTCAGATCTTGAAATAATGTCAGTTCCAGATTAGACTACACATCAGAAGGTAGAGTCAGTGCCATCAGGATTTACGACATAGAATGCTTTGTTGTCTTAAAAATTACTTCTGAAGATGGCTAGGTACTGAGGAACAATTTGAGGCAGCTGAAAGAAACCAACAAAATCCAGATCACACAGATAGCACTGGAACTTTTTAGGCTTGTGCACTCTGGTGATTTGAGGCATACTTCTTGAGCTTTTAACTTTTAAAAATATGGTTTTGGTTTCACATTCATGATAATTTCTCTTCACACTGTTCAATAGTTTAATTCTCATTCCAGTGCGTCTTGGAATGATCTTTTAGCTTCGATTTGAATACGAGTTCATTGAAGTGTAGGAGATTTTTGTTTTGGTGTGGTAAGGTTTTTTGTAAAGCTAGTTTTGGAGGGTTTTTTTGGTAAAGCTTTTTTGAAGAGAATCAATACTGCAATAAACTGTAGAAAGCGAAGTTCAAGAACAAAACCTGTTTTCTAGACATTAACTGTTACATACACAAAGGTTTTGAAGCTTAGCATGAAAATTTTAGTCTTGTGCAGTACTAGTACATTCATCCTGCTGACTGTTCTTTTCATGAAAGCACAGTAAACGAGAATTCTTTATGTGTCCGTAAAGTAAGATTTGCCATTTTTCATTCTTTTCTTTATTTGTTCAATGTAAGAATTAATTTCTCTTTGCAATGTACCTGTATATGTGTTAACAATTTCTTATACACATCACAATGTGCATAATTTAATGCTGCTTTTGTTAAATCCTCGATCCTTCACGGGCAAGTACTTAAAATGTATATACTTAAACTGTATATTCTCTTCCCAATGATTACAGATACAGTTCCTTGTGGAATTGTATTATATTGTCATTTCATCTTTCAAAGCAGTCAGTAACTTACATCAACATACTTCTGTGGATTTACTCCAAACTGGTTTTCATTGAAATTAAACGGAGGTGCTGAGTTGCTTTTTTATTCCCCATCCCAAGTAAGTGCCTTAAGTTGTGGGTGCTGAACTATACTGAATAATAGGGATCCTGGTTATGAATTGGAATGATCATTTAAAAATGCTACAACACAATTGTCTGAACTGTTACTATTAATTTATTTTTAATACGGTTAAACCGGATGCTTGAGACATAGGGAAAGAGACTGCCATCCTAGGTACTGCACATATGGGGAAACACTGTGTTTTCTAGCAGGCAAGCAATCTTGCGTAAAATGAGGTACCAGGTGAAATACTAGGAGAAATGAAGGAACAGCGGTTCATTGACAATATCCTTGTTTTGTTATTAACCAAAAATAACCTCGAAGCAGATTTTTTTTTTTAAGAAGGTTTTGTTGTCAACTTACAATAGAAGGCAGTACAAATTATGTTCTTTTAATTTTAGGTTAATTTAACTAAACATTCAAACTAGTGAATGCATCATATCTGGAGAAAAGAGATGGTCTTTGAAACTGAAAGACAGGTAGGACAGGATAGTCTGTGGTAAGAGTTAAAATGATGAAAGTAGCTGATCTTTTAAGTGATCAGTAATAGAGAACCAACATAGGGAAAAGAGAGGAGGCTTGGCCGAAGTAGAGAGAGCATTAGAATAGCATTTTCTTCTAGATATGAGAAGAATAGTTTGTTTGTTTTTTTTTATTTATTTCAAAGGTTTTTTTGTTAGTTGAAGTGCAAGATAAATTTTATGAAGCATTGTTATTAACTTTAAAGATGAATAGAAACAATGCTGTTGTTTGCTACTAGTTGGGATTATGGAGGGCATGTTCTCAAAAATGGTCTTCCAGGTAAGCACTGGAATCACTGGAATTGGTAGTATTTTGAAATGAAACAGGAGAATGGCTCTGAAAAAAGAATGTTTGACCTTATGTGCTTTGTTTGTTTAGTTACAGATAAGTTTCATCTCATATGTGTAAATAATAAATTATTTTGAGAATTGAGATTTAAAAAAAAAAAATAAATTTTGTTTGCTTTGAACATTTGTCTTTATCCTTACAATGTATAAAAAGAAATTATTTAACTTAAAAAAAGCTATGATTATTTTTTTCTGTTTATACTCCTACGTAAATATTTAATTCACTGCAGCAACAGGAGATCTGCTGTACTACTGAATGTAAATAAGCTCTTCCATGCTTGTCATCTTACACTGATAGTATCATAAGACAAGTAATGACAGATTAAGACCTGCCTAGCAGAGGGAAAACTAAATTACAAGACTTTTATTAAGGCATAAATAAACCTATTAACTGTTATCTGGAATACCAATTAGTGGAAGGAGCACTGACAATTTTATTTATCAACATTAAACACAATTATTAATTACAGACCTGATGAATCTAGCAGTAAGCAGGACATGTTGGGTGTGCTGGGGCCTTAAGTCCATTATATGAGAAGGATGATTACCAAAATCCTGCGGGGAAATAAGTAATTGTAGCTGTAAAATTTTAATTGCCTTGGAATAAGGTAAATTATATTCTCTTGTCTCAGAATATAAATAGTATGACATTAAGGTACCAAGCCTCACTAATTTTGAACAGCGAATGATTTAGACATCTATAGAGTGGAGGAAAAAGGAGTCAGGAAACCCTCAGAAATTTGCATTGTAAATATTGCGATAAAATGATTTACCATGTGCTATCACATCTGACATACTTGACCTGGCTTGCATTTGCTTGCATCCATCTTACATGTTTTCTGAATTACAAAGTCAGAGCACCTAAGAAAGACTTAAGAAAATATGGCATTGAAGGAGAGTATAACAACAACTGGAAAATTATTGTTTCACAAACTCTACTCTTTTGAGTCCTATCCTACCCTTCCATTCAAAGACTGGTAGGAGTGCACCATTGCTAAATACAGAATTTTCCCTAAAGTATTGTTGAGCTCAATTTTCACTTCTTAGTGGAAATTTTTTACTGAGTATTTTAAAGATTTCATTTGTTATTGCTTTTTTGCACTGAACCCCTTCCCCCTCAAACTAATAACCTACTTGAGGTTTCTTTTCCATTGTTATTTCTTAAAGGTCCAAGGCCTTGGCTTTCTGGAAACTTACTTGTCAGTGCAGCCAGGAACTCGTTTTCAAAACTTATGGACAAGCTGACTATAATAATGGAGACTGTTCCAGTAGACAACAGCAGGAACACTATTTATCAGGAGGAAGACTCCTTGGTACAGAGACTGGCTCATGGACTTCATAAAATAAATACCCAGGCCCTGGAAGCTGGATTGTGTGACAGACTACCCATTATGGTATGCGTATTTATAATGCGATCTCATGTAAACAGTAGGTTCACAGCATAAGTGTTATGATGAAGCTGTCTTCATAGTACCGTTAATTTTGTTTCAGATTGTTTATGAGTCCACTACATTGACATCAACTATACAGAAAATCAGAAGCTCACTTGCAATACCCAAAAGCATTAGGGTGTGAATACATTTTCAATTGTCAGAGCATTTCAAGAGAGATTTGATATACCCAAGGAAAAAAAATAATTAAGTTCTATTAAAATTTTGTATACTCTATAAGAATAGACTTGCTTTGGGCTTTGGCGAAATGTTAAGGTGTTTGGGTTTTTTCCCCTTTTTTCTCCTTCTTACTGTTATCTTTCAGTGAAGAAAACCTTTTTTCCCTTAACAAAAATGAAAGGATAAACTTTCTCACATAATCTGTCTTTCATTATGGGCCTTACATGAAAATAGCTACTTCCTTGAAAACAAAATTTTCAGTAACCCTCAACAGCAGGTGAAACAGGTTCACGTTGTTTTAATCGTATGTGTCTTCTAGAAATGGAGGACAGAATGACAGCTTTGTGTAATTTGCCTGGGTACTAAAAGTGGTTGATTTTGTTGCTAATGTATCACATTTTATAGTGCATGATTTTGTTTCTGTTCATTCACAGAAAAACATAGCATCCTTGCAGAAGCAAATATTTGAATTTACACAAAGACTTCATACAGCAGAGGTGGAGCGCCGCTCACTGCGCCTAAAACTTGCAGAATTCAAATGGAATTTCAGTGAATTGAAAAAAGAAGCTGACAAAGCCCAGAGCCTGCAAGAGCAAGTAAATCTGTTTAAGCAATCTGTAAGTATATTTGAGTTAAAGGAGACTGCTTACAAGGGATCCTCCTTTTCACACATTCTTTGTTATGTGTTCTTTTGAAAAACAACTATAAAATCAGTCTACTACTAATAGAATTTTCTAGAAAATGTGCCTTGTAAATGTCACTAAGCTGTAAGTCAGATGTATTTAGAAGTATCTCCTTTCCAAAGGAGTGTCTCTTTGATTTGTAGAATGAGGTGTTCTGTGTAAATTACATGTTTGGTCTTCAGTAACCCAGGTTTTCCTGTTGAAAAATATTGGTGTGATTTATATATGTTGAAAAGATTTACAGATTTCATTTCAACTTCAGCAAGAGTAAGCTGAATGAATCCTCAGCTGGAATGAAGGTACCCAATAAGTATGTTCATGAGAAGTTCATAAAGCATGAATATAGTAATTTAAGCTGTGCATGGATACTGCTGAGTATTATGATAGACGTTTTACCCTATCTTTGAGTATAGGTTATATCCTAAGCTGGTTGGTGCAAATTTGAGTGTGGCTGCTTCCTTGAAGGATTATGTTTATGGCAAGTTAAAAAAAGCTCTCTTCTGCATTCTCAGCAGCACATAGGTACCTGGTTACTCTCATCCTTTGCTGTCACTGATTGATTTACTTGAATACTAACTGCAGGTTCACTAACCTTTAAATAGCACTTCCTGACAGGAATGAGAAGAGGCAAAGGTTCCGTGACAACTTGAAGCCACGATATAGCGAGTAATGAGCATGGTGTTTAAAGGATTGATGGCATTTTGTAGGCTGTGAGTTTGTTCCCTGTCATACTCCAGGAACAGTGCCTTCAGACCTTCCTTTTGCAGGGAAGAAACTTTATTTGGTTTAGCCTGCTGGATGTTTACTAGGCACCTTTCCTCCAGTGCAATTTTTTTTTTTGCATTCCTGATTGAGTTTGCATTAGAGCTGAGAACATGAATGGATAAGGATTCTTACACATGGCTTACAGAGACGCACAGTAAAATTGAAACATGTCCCAGAATGAGCAGCATTTTCCGTAGCTCTCCCCAGTGTTAAGCCTGAGGCCTAGTTGGTAAACCTGTCAGTATGTCCCAACCAAAGCCATTTGCAAGAAGAGAATGTGTAATAGATAATTTCACATCCATTCTCCTTTGTATTCCTAGTTGGTAAAATGGATATTTATTTTTTTTTTTACTTAAATGGGCGAGGTTATGTCTAATCATCTTCAGTTTTATTCTTACTGGGGTTTTTTCCATTACAGTTCTGGGACAGTTAGATGAGATTATTGTATTTTAGATTGTTGTTCAAATGTAGGTGATGATTTTCCTTGAATACTTAGTTCTTCTCTCTGGAGCTTTAGGGAGGGAGAAGGAGTCCAGGAAGCTCTTTACAAGAGTTAATAAGATACACATGGAAACGTGAGAGGTTGATATGCTTATTTCCTTCTAAATATTGATATTTTATAACCTGGGTTGTATAGAATAATGAATGCGTACTGTTTACAGTACACTGAATGCTTTTTTGAAAAACACAATGAATAAAGTTATTGCCATTTTATTGTTTAGTCGTCTGTCTTCATGTTAAAAAACCTAAATATTCACCTCTAGCATGCTTGTTTTAGAATTTGGTATGTTTGCAAGTGGAACTGTGAAAGCCAAGCATGTAAACAAAAGAATTCACTTACACAATCAAACACAGTTTATTTCCCTTATCAGAAATTGATCACCCATGAGAGGTTTGAAAGTGCATGTGAAGAATTAAATAATGCATTACATCGGGAGCATCAAGCACAAGTGCTTTTGAATGAACAGGCACAACAGCTACAGGAGTTAAATAATAAACTAGAATTGCACTCCAGTGAAGAAGCAGATAAAACCCAACTCTTAAGTGAAACTTTAAAGGTAAGATGATTATACTTCTGAAATGGGCACCGGCAATTTACATTAAATAATAAGGTAATAAGGAAAATCTTGCAGTTCTTGTGCCAATAAAATTATTTTCAGGTACTCGGAAAATGCTTTCAAGATGAAATTTACAGGTATGACTTCACTCTTTTGCTTTTGGGACTGGGCAGTGTACGCCAATATATGTAACATGCGAATTGCCTGGTTTTTATATGACACGTAAGAGACAGCAGTTGTAGCTATCATAAGGTGTTTGCAGACTATAGGAAAAATGAAGGAAAAAATACAGGAATGCTTCTGGTTTTGGTAGAGATGGTAAGAATACTTTAAAAACTATACTAGCTGTTCCTGAATATAATGTTAGGGTAGAGAATGCATCTGTCAATTTGGAATATGCTAGGTGAGAGTAAAGATAGATCCTTTTTCATCAAGATCTAGAATTTTCCCTCAGAGTAATGAGGGAAAAGATGATGTTATTAGCATCTCCGATTGCAAATCGAAGAGCAGAGAAAAAACAAAAGGTTTGAAACATCTCACATAGGAAGAGAAGGAATCTTCTGATGGCAGACCAGTAACATGTGGTGACCTGAGCTCTGCTGCTTTTATTTATTTTTTACTTAAAGCAAGCTTGGCTGTTTGTGTCTGGTCTTCAGCCCTATTACTGTCTTTATACCTTCAGCGAATTGATAGTTGAGCAAAAGAGACTGCTTCACTGCTTTTTTGAGGAATGGAAGCGCTTGTGATTCTGAGGAAGATTTAGGGAGGAAGATAAGAAATGTCAAGAGGCAGAAGGAGAACCAAAAAGATACAAGCTACAAAATTAGTAGAAGTGTTAGAAACCATTGTTGAAAATGTAACAGTGAAAACGGATGTCAAGGAGGATGACTTGCAGCACAGTAGAAGTTCAAACTGGTGTACAGTGGAGAAAGCTGAAGAATGTTGTTAAATTTATTACAGGGTTTTGGTTAGCAGTATTGTTTACTTAAAATGCCTTACCTCACTAATAGTGAAAGACAATGACGTTTCCAATTTCACTATTGGTTTTTATGTTTTTTCTTCCTCTCAGTCCCCTAACTTTTAGTCTTTCATTTCAATTTAAGAATAAGCTTGTCTAATGTTTCAGTTAGGGTGCTTGTTAATGATACTACTTTCTTGTTTCAGATATAACTGCAGTATATCTAAGCCATTAGACTGGTGTTTGATTTGGGAAATACTTGATTCAAGATTTTAAAGTGGATAGTAGGATCATAAAGAAGGGAATGAATAGAAGGTAGATGTTATTTGAAATTTTCATTAGGGTCTACTTTTTATACATTAATGCATAGTATATCACTATAAAACATACCTTTACATTTGCTCAGAGAAAATGAAACAAAAAGTCAATTGTAGGCCTTTAAAATATAGGATGAAGTTTTAAACAAATCTTTTACAGGGCTTGTTGGATTTGATTGAATTAGATTTCACAGCTTCTGTTTTTTATTAATTAAAGGCTAGATACAAATATTTTGAGACGGCAGTGATCCTAAACTGCATCCTAATTCTCCTACTTAAACAACTTGATAAAGTGTAAAATGCTTGGTTATAGCTGAAAGCTGTAAAGATACAATATAATGTAGTAACATAGCTTTGTGCTAGGCTGGAGGCTAAGAAAGTTGACAAGCCTTAGAGCTGAAGTTTACCTCTTACAGTTATACTGATTTGGTTTTCTAAATGTATTACTCCATAATTCTCAGTCCTTCCTATGGAGGAGGTTTGAACCAAGTTGAAGTTGTAGAATTGTTGCCATCTACTTTCTCTGAACTTCTTTTTAAATTCCAGAAAGTTGTTTGATGTCTCTTGATTCCTTCATGATGCTTAGTACAAAATTGCATTGTAGTTGTAACAGCCTGTATTTATGACTGTATCAAGGAAGGAAACAAGATCAGTTGTGGTAGCATGGCAAAATGTTTCTTGACCCTTTTAAAATTATTTCTTTTATCATTCATAAGTGATTTTATAACATATACTTCCTAAATAATCATCTTGCCTTCAGTTTTTATCATTGTTTTTTACGGTTCTGAACCTGTGCTGAATAAGCGCTTCCTAAATTCAAGTAGCAGTCTAACACAAGCTACTTTCATACCAAGGGGTAAAAGGACTTCTTTTTTTTTTTGAGTTCTACGTGTTTGGGTTTTTGAAATGGAAGAGGAAGTCTTTTGTAAGCTTTTTTTCTCCCACACTATATCACAATCCCACTTTATTCATGGCTTTATTCAGGATGGGCAGAAATGGTCTCTGCGCTGGTGTTTTAACCGACAGACCTTTTTCTCTTGGCTCATTGGTTTTTGTGACTTAAAATTGGATTTTTTTTTGCAGCTCTTGTTTTCCAGTACAGTGGAACAATCTCATCTCTGCAGTAATCAACCCTGACCTTGTAAAATACTGTTCTTACAATTGCATAAGCTTTAAGCATCTTTAAGCATAGTATCAAAGTATGGAAAAAAAGAACTGCTGCACTGAAAAAATGTAATAGAAAAACTATGCCTTCATCTTAACATACAAGATAGTCTGTTGGTCTAGACTAAGTGTATATAAAAAGTTGGGGAATGGGATGGTGTATAAGTGATTCTGAATGGAGTAGTGTCATGGAGTAAAAGAACTTGTTTTGAATTCTTTACTCATAGTTTTTGAACAGGTAAGAAGAGGAAAAATAAAATATTTGATACTTTTGCTTTTGATAACTTATTTTTAAATTTATTCACACTTCAACAGCAATCAGTAAGGAGATATTTTGGTCTTAACGTACTTTCATAATGTGGGCTTATTAAAGGAGTAATACTTAATTTCTTAGCTTTATCGGTTCAGATTTTAATCCTGTATGTTTTTATCTTCTTAATGGCATATACCATAGAGACATGCAAGGTAGCCAATTACATTCAAGGTCAGCTGGAACTAAGCAAATCTTTTACACCGCTTTTTTTTTTTTTATTAGAAGAGGTAAATCAGTAGCTCTGATTCCCCTGCCTTTGAAAAGAAACTTAAACAGACATCTATAGCAGACATAATTTTTGCTCCATATAGGAACATGTTTCAAATCCAGTAAAATAATTTTTCTTTCTTTCAGGACCTTCTACTACCTATATAAAAACAATCTCTTTTAAAGCTTTAATTTATGGAACGTCCTATAAATTGTTAATCAATATCTCTGTGTGCATTTCAAGTACAATACATGTTAAATCACGTGACTTGCTACTGATCTACCTCAAAATAGTCTTCAGTACATATTTTAGAAGAAAATACCTTAATTTTTTTGTTTGTTTACTTGTCTGAGTTTAGCGAAGCTGCCATTGATTTATGACAATGTAGGTGAGAAAAGAATCTCTTCCAAGTGCTTTGATAACACTCGCATAAAAATGTTTTCTGGTGGGAAGGTTTGGAGTGTTTATTTTCACTAGCTATTTTATTTAAATCATTACATACGTATTCTGTATTCAGCAAGTGTGGTATCCTTTGCTAAACAGATACATCCAAATGAATTAGATTCTGATGGAGATTGGGATTTCCAGAGTTGTTAAAGTGGGTGTTTTTCCTGAGCAGGCTTTTATTACTTGGTGTGGATTTTGGCTGAAGGTGGTACACAACTGGTTCCTTTTAGTTGCTGCTCCTCTTCATGCGTTTATAACCACGTATTTTCCCTGAAAAATCCTTTCAATTATTTATATAATGTCTTATATTAATATCATGGCACGCACTTTGCAAGTGAGTTCTGTAGTTGTCTATTTCTGCAAACAATGCGGTATTCTAACTTACAGAAAGGTTAAAAGGCCTCACTGATCTGAGGAAGACTCGGTGATTTGCATTGTTGTCAAATAGAACAGTAAAGATTTCGGTCACTATAAGAACCAAAATAGGTTTGGTGTGGCTTTCTTTTGTCTGTTTGTTTGTTTGTTTGTTTTGTTTGATTGTTTAGGTTTTTTTAGACTCTCTGTCATCTTTACTTGCAAATACTGTTAGGATTTGGGTGCACTGAGGGATACTGTTGTTTACCAAAAACTTATTTGTCACTTTGTCAAGAAATGCCATTTCTGTGCATCACCCAATTAAATTAAAGGCTGTTCTTCAAAGAAAGTGGTATAGCTGATTGCATTTACCTTAATAGAGATTTATATTAATCAAGTTTAGTATGTTAAAGAGAAGCAAGTTCCCCTCTGAATAGGTTAGAAACTAAAATTCATAATTAATTCATTAATTAAATGGGGGTCTTAAGTTTCCATACTCTCTATGTTTGAGCACCTAAATAATTTACAAAGTAGGTACGAATGGATTATCATTACCCTCTGCCATATTCTTAGTCAAAGGAGGTCATATGTTTTCTTATTACAGTAAATTGCAGGTTAAAGACTTTTGTCGTATATTTCAGTTTGCGTTAATGCTATTTGTAAAATAAGTGAGCCTGCTCATTCTCCTTCTCTGCTTCATAACTTTCACTACTGATAACTCCTTAGATGGATAGTCTTCAAAGAGTTAGGTCAACTAATCCTTTGTGCCTTTTGTTTAAAGATTGCAATGTGTTTTACATGGAATTTAGGTATATGAGAAGGGATAGTCTTCCCAGGCTTCCTTCTAGCAGCTGGTATCTTCATGTAACAGGAGTGACACATAGAAAGCATCCTGCTGTGGACTGGGCCTAGGAGCTTCTTTACACAGAAGGAAAGAGAAGACAACTGTGACAAAGTCTGCATTTGATTATTCAATCTCCACTTCAGATATCTAAACTTAAATTTAACCTTAAATTTCTCTTTTCTGTGGTTTATCCGTGAAGTTTGGGTTTTCTGTTGTCTGCTTGCTTTATTATCTTGCTTCTTTAAAATGACAAACTTGTGCATTGAATCTTCTCTTGGAGGTAAATAATTGTACTCTTGTTCTGTTTAGTGCTTTTACAGCAGCTCTTTATGTTGTGGTGCACAGCCCTCCTTGCTTTGCTTCTCTGGTTAGCTTCCAAAATTCAGGGTCTGAGGGTTTCCCTGTTCTTTTTCCACTTTAGGGATCATGTCACTGGGAATATTGATCCCACAGAATGAACGTATTTCCAGCCACGTTGTTAGGTTTGTATATTTCCTTTGTTCTGTGCCTGCAACATTCATCAGGAAGTATCAGCATGAGTAGTCTGTAGGGACTGAGGTCAGTACATGGCCTTTAGAAAAGTATTGTATTTGCTCCATGGTCATCAATGAAGCAACCAAGTTGTTGAAGGTCTGCACTAACTTTTCTAAGCCAGGCTTTCTGGAAAATAATGAGCAGAACAGGAGGAAGAGTAAAGTTAAAATATGTGGTTATGAACTAGTTATGTGTTTGCATTAATGTGAACTTCAACAATTCAAAATTTTGTAGTATGAGTCCCATAAACATAATTTAATTAGAAGCTCTTATTTTGAAATAATATTGGCATTACTGCTGTGTTGCTCTTTCATTTCTCTGAAGTTCTTCTTTTGTCTAGTTTTCAAGTTGAATGTCACTAATAGTTCATTTGAGCAATGTTAAGGTTTTACGTTGGAGTTTGAACCACATATTCACACCAAGTGAATTTTTTTTTTTTTTTTTTTTACTTTTTAAATTATCCTACTGCAAAATATTTGGTTAGTATTAAGAATATTGTTTGGACTGCTTTTTTTTTTCAGGCAAATTCCTTACTATCTTTATACAGTAATAAAATAATCTCCAGAACTCCTACTTTGCATTGAAGAAGAGTGAAAGGAATTGTCAGTTTATTACATCTATGTTCAGTCTAGTTAGGTGTAAACTTTATCTAATAAGAAGAGGCATCCCTTTCTTAGAAAAATTTGTATTTTAAGATTTCAAAGACTTCGAGGTAACTGAGGAGGATGCTCTCGTTGTAACAATTTGGTGTGATTCAGGTACTGAGAGAGAACATTGGAATAAGTCATGATTGCATAACATCACTTTAGTTAATTTTTGAAAGCTAGTTATGACCAGGGGTTAATTTCCAAGTAGGAGAAGGCTTTCCCTTCTTTAGAAAATTAGAGAGTAAATTTGGTTATGCTAGTCTGATTTCAGTAGTCATTTTAATAATCATGTGGTTAAGTGGCCTTCTTGTAGTTTGCAGAGGAAGGCAAGTGACCAAGACAGGTAGAATTGTGCTCAGAAATAATTAAACTAATGTGGAAACAAGAGTCAGTAATTTGGTCTGTAAGTCCCTTCTCAATAGATGGGTATGACCTTGGGTTTTTTGGTCTAGTATGTTGATGACTGGCATGCAGTGAAATCTAGAATGCTTTAGTTATGTCTTTACAGCGTAGCAATGTTGCCTATGTCAGAGAATACTTTTTACTATTTAATTTTTATACTTTTATACTATTTGCTGCACTGAGCTACTAAAACAAAAAAAATTACAAAAGAAATTCTGTCATTCTGTCAAAGATTAAATAAAGAAAACTTTAACGAAGTAATTGCATGAGAGCATTTTTATAGTCTTTTAAAAGTAACTTCCAATATTTTCAGGGTGTTCCACTTGTAGGAACTATTTATAAATGGAACAGTATTGGGATCTAAAAGCTTAATGGTTTTATTGCTGCGTTATAATTATACTAATAAACACCTCTGTCCATGACCTTGGAATTTATAGTGGAGTGAGAAAGATTTATTGATGTGTAATTTGGAAGAAAAATGGGATTATTGTGTAATTACAGTGTGTGGTCATTAAGTATGTGTACTTACATACCGTTTATCCCTGCTATTTCAAGACCTTCAACTGTGTTTCTGTTTCCACTGAAAAATACAGAGAGGCTTCTTGGTAAATCCAGTGCCTGGGAGATCTTTGTTATATTATTGGATCAACTACAAAGTAACTCTGTTACCTTGAGATGTGTAGAGGAGATCAATAGATCTTTAAAACAGCATGTGATGTTTTTAAAGGAATGTTCTAAACCCTATTTTTCCTAGTTATTCAGATATCAATGTATAGGTCTTTCTGCTATACAGCTTCTTGTTATACAAGTCCTTTATACATAGATTTTCTTCTTGCTGCTGTTTTTCTAGGATATCTCTAGGGCCCCATCATTTTTTCCACCTCAGTCAGGTTTTCCCATGATCTGCTGTTCTATTTGTGTGAAGCTAACTCTGTAAAGATGTTTTGTACCTTCTTGTGAAAACATAAGTAATTAACTCTCAAATACCTATTGGAATATATATGTAAGCTACTGGACTACAATTAAGTATGTATTTAGCTGGCATAAAGGTACAGGAAGAGATGCGTTCCTTTGCATTCCGGTCCCCTCTCTTGGCTATGTACAATGACAGCACCCATGCCTATTTTTCATATCATTTGGGTTTTGAATTTAATTTGGCGCTCTGTTTTCATTAGGTATTCAATGATTTTCAAGAGCATTTTTTTTTCAAAATTTATACCACTTCCGGCTTTCAAAATGTGTAGCTATGCTATCTTCTTTTAATGATGAAAAGGCATGGAAGCTCTTCGAGATTGTGGCAGGGTAACAAACTCAAAACAAAATATATATTTTTTTTAATGTTGCCTAAACTTCTGTGTTGATTTTTACAATATTGTATTTATGAAAAACCCGCTGAAGTTCTTGTTGTTACAAGAATCTTTTTACAACCTTAGTTAAGATCTTTATAAAATTTAATAAAAATTTCTAGCTAAATTAAACAACCTTAATTGTTGGTTGGTTTTGGTTTGAGTTGGTGAGGAGGATTTCGTTGTGGTTTTTTTCTTTTTTTCTTCTGAGGACTATAAAAGAAGTAATTAAGTGATTTAAAAATTANNTTAAGTGATTTAAAAATTATTAATTTAAGATGCTCAATTCAAAGTACCAGTCCCAAGATTTTATTTATAAATATTACTTTGCTGTTTCAGAAGAAAATTTCTCAGGTGTGAGAATGAAGAAATATATGTTCTTGAGAAAAAAAAAAAGTTAATGATAATTTACCAAAATAATTAGTTGTGTAGTATCACTCAGTGTGTTTGATAATAAGGTATATTTTTTTACTGTTGCTCATATAGGTGAGTGAAGCAGGTAATTTTACAAGTTTTATACCATCATGGTGCCATTTTATCTTATGTTAGGGAGCGTACCAAAAGTGAAAAATACAAATTCAGTTCAGTTTAACAGACACAGTGATTTGTCACTGTCGGTATTTACCGTGTCTGCTTCTGTGTGTGCCACACTCAGAAAAACATATTCCTTGTTTAAGGTTTGAGCTCTCTTTTGGCACTTGGTATGACACGAAGCATATCCAGAGGGAAGGGAGACACCCAGTCGATGTGCCTTTATAACACTTTGATCTCCATGATGAATTGCAATATATATACTTCCTTGACACATTTTTAGCAGAATGATTTAGAAGTTGCCTATATAAAATAATAGACCTTTTAGTACGAAATTATGTATTTATCAATTCATTCCTATTTTATTGAGATTTAAAGAGTAAAAGGGATAAAGAAACACGTATGTGTGTTTTCCCCCTGAAGATACTTCATGCAGCAGGATGAGCCTGGCATAATATTAAAATAAAATATGCATACACTAAACAACATTTGGGACTGTCTGTGGAAACACTTACATCTGAAAACAAATGTACAATTTGGTCAAAACTCTTCTGAAAGAGAACACAGTGTTTGAGTGTAAGCTGTGTGAAGTGGTAAATCTGCTGAAGCCTACGTTGATGTTAGTGCCATGTGAAAAAATCATTTGTCCAATTCATTATTTAAAGAAAATTAAAAACTTTTGCTGAAGCAAGATCAAAACTTTAGGTGGTATGTGTTGGTGTACTTGACATTGTTCATAACTGCTTAATGTGATGGGTCGCTCTAATGCACTGGTGTCTGGTGGAATCGTGCAGCAGCCTCTTCGGAGAAACTGCTGCAGAATAACACGCCTCACTGAAATGATTTGTCTAAGACCACCATTGTAGTGGAGGTTATGGAGAGCAGATTTCAGATTTTCTTACTGAGAACTGAAACTTAAGTTCAGTTTCAAAAATTTCTTGAAACTATTCTGAAGACTCTTAGGATTCCTATTTTTTGAACCAGTGACTGAACTGAAGACATAAAGCCATTGCACCATAATACTTGTTTCTTAAATTTAGTTCTGAAGCAGAATTCTATGAGATTTAAGCTGTCCCTGATGACTTTTTAGTTAGTGTCCAGATTCCCACTGACTTCAAACTGTAGGCTTTTTTAAATAAACAATGGGAATGAAATTGTGGTTATTTAATTTGTAGGTAACATTTCATTGTAATTGTTAATAATTTTATTGCTGTTGTTTCGCCTTCTTCATGAGTTTTATTTAGAAATATTCCAAACAAATTAAGTAATGCAGATCCAGTGGAAGGAACTGATAAGTTTCAGAATTTAAGAGTGTGTTCCTGGGCTTAGAAATGTCATTGGACTACAAAATCATTAGGACTAGTAGGGCATGATCAGAGACAGGTGATTTGAGCACAGTTCACCTGTAATGAAATGCAATAAATTACTGCAATATACAGATACCCAGCTAAGTATTTCTGTGTATGTACATGTGATATTGTAGCACTTGTAAACCATAGTAAAAAAGTCTAAATGCGGTTGTATCTTCATCTTCTACACCGTGTGCTAATATGAACAATTAGATAATGTATAGCAAAATTAAACAGCAGTTTTGGAGATGCTTGTGTGTAGCAGAGAGCAGTGTTAAGAGAGCAGCATCGGAGTTTCCCTGTAAAGTTGGGTGCCTCACTTATATGCAGGTACATGAGAAAATTGTTTACAGTCTTCTCTTGCAGAACCAGGTATAAACCATCTTTTAAAAATCTTTGAACTGAAACAACTGCAAGGCTGGGGTCTATCAGGGTAAGAAGTGTAACAGTGGAAAAAAACCCCAACAAACCAGAATTCTTAATTTTCTGTGGCACTAAAGTAGCTGATTTAAAGGCCTGACACTGCCAAAGCACAGAAAAGCTGCTGCTTCTGCAGTTCTGGATCTGGTCTCGTCTGCAGTTGCGTAAGGTTAGGTTTTTGTAGCGGGAGAGGAATTTACTTTTTTAGGGAGAAAAAAGAAGCAACAGTCCTAAGGTAGCATGTCAGAGGTGAATGAGGAGTGAATGATCATGTTTTCATGCCACCACACAAGTGATTCCAAAAATTTATTCTCACTTAACCTCAAGAGTTTTTCTAATACATGTAAAACAGTGATAAAGCCCGAGTTTTTTCTAAAATTGTCTTTGTTCCATTAAGGTGGTGCAATCCTTCTCTGCAGCTTTCCAGTAATACTAACATAGTTCACTTAGCTCAGAAGATGATAAAAATTTCTAGATTATCATGGGCATAAATTTTATTATGTACTTTAATATTTTCCAAAACATTGTTTAAAAGTAGGGCTTAATTATTGTCTTTGATTGGATTAGTGTGTGTCTGGTGGCCCAGTGCATCTTGGATTCAAGAGAGTTTCCCTCAACTTTTTCAACTTTTTTGATACATCAGTGTACCTAGCTACCACATTTTAACACCAGTGCTTTTGTTTGCTAATGATAGCAGTCTGTGAGGATCTAGCCTGTTTGTGGGAAGTTTGTATTTTGTTATTATGGCATATAAAATCTTTCAAAGTTTTGGTTAGTTTTTCTTACTTTAAAGTGGAGCAGCTTGTGAAAATGGGATATCTCTTCTGGAAGAAGTGTTATTATGTGGAATTATTCAGGAATTGCTACTGTGTTTAAATTAATAAGCTCTTTTAATTCACAATAACTCTAAAGCACACACAGCTCAGTGGCTTCGTAAAGCATTTTCAGTCATCCTTTGCTAAACATTTTGAGTTAATGCAATTGAAAAATGCATTCCTTTCTTGTTGATCAGAACAGATTTTTCTCTTGAGAAATAAGTCTGTGTTGTAGCACAGAGATATTAAACGTAGCTTTAAGTCTTTGGGGCACTGCAATCCAGCCTGAAGCACTGCAGGTAAAATGCTTGTGGTACCTAAAATTGGTTGGTGTCTGAGAGCTATGCATCAGTCAATAAATGGACTGTTTTCTAGACATATATAGGTAATGCCATTTGCTTTCCTAGTGTGATTGCCTTCAATTTCAAATGACTTTTGTAAGAAGAATTTCTAGCAAGATGATAACATGCATTTTCCCCATCCAATCCATTGAGTGACTTTTGAATAAATTTTTATTGAAAGAATTCTTAATACTTAGGTTCTAGGTCTTGTAGAGTAACTATGCACCACAGCTGCTTTTAAAACTGCCGAATCCATCATGTAACTTGTAATTATCTTCAGATGATTGCTTGACTTTTTTTGGCTGGATTTTTCTGGTATTATCATAATTTGTGCTTTGACATTAAGAAGGTTTCTTCATAAAACAATCACAAGCAGTTGTATTTGATACCGTGTTGGAAGTGTGAATATATGAAAGTAGTAGACCCACTCATATTCTGCGACCTCATTACACAGGGCATTTGCAAAGACATCAACAGCCATTTTGCACCTTGTTAGAGACACTGTGATGTGTGTAAGTTATATTTAACGGCTCCTATGCTACTTCACGTACTTCAAAGAAGGATCAGCAGGTATGTTCTTTCTAAGAATGCCAGCGTATGAAAAGATTGCCACTGTCAGGATGGGAGTACAGTAGCAAAGAGGTTAAAAATCACGCTTTTTTCTGCAAAGCAGATACAGCTCATTCAAATGGCCTTTTGAGTACTCGTATTTCTTTTCGTAGAGAAGTTCAAAGGGCATGTGAAAGCATTTGTTATTGAAGGGATATCATGGATGGGCACCATCAGGCTAACTCTGCTTTGCAAGGGCAGAACAGCCACATGGAGTTAATTTCAGACTGCTTTAAGACACTGCTACAGCCGCTATGAAACACACAATGAGTCTGGATATAGTATGTTGATTTCACAGTTCGGCTTCCAATGGAGAGGTGTAAATCTGTCTTGTTTGTTGAGATAGGTCTAAATGTATGTCTTAGATGTTAGGGTTTTTTTTTTCCTTTTTAATGTGTCAATGAGGAGAAGTCTCAGTAATTAATTAATTAATTTTTGCCAGAGAACTGTTTTCCCTGAGATTTTTAGTCTCCTATTTTAAAAGAAGTTGTTTCATTTTGAGGTCTTGATAAGTAAGAATTCTTTTCAGAAAACATCCTATGGAAATTCAGGTATATGATTTGAGCTAATAGAATTGATTTGCATTGCAGTCATGCATGCTAAATATATAGTGGACATTAATGTAATTTCTTGTACTTTTTGGATTTGGACCTTTTTGAGATGCAAGGCTTCTCTAGGTTATCCGTAGACTGTCTTGAGGGGCTCTCAGACCATCATGAAGTTTATATTTGCCAACAGGGAAAACAGGAAATTTGTTTCAACTGGTGGCAAACGGATGTTGGTTAAATGTTGTGTTCTTTTTTTCATTGTGGAATTTTGTTAGTTATGTGCATAGGACAGTTTTCAGGATGCATTCAGTGTGCAGGTCTTTTAAAAAGTAATGCTTTGCATCTAAATGGAAAAAATGTGTATAAAACTTAATTCTGAAGACAAAACCTCTAATTTCACAAATTTGTTCATAATACACATACTGCAGTATATTTGCATATCTTGTAATGCTGTGTTGTGTCTGCATAATTTAAATCTAATTTAGCTAGGACTTTGATCTTGCTTTAGTTGATCTTGGAGAATATGCTCTCATTATAAATGTGTCACATGTGCTTTGCGTGAATTTAAATTGTATGACTGTCTTCGTTAGTCTAGAGTGATTGTCCATCTGTTATCTTTTGAATAGAGTGCTTTTTTGTATGTGAAGAATGACAATATTAAAGTTTGATTTATTTTTGTAACTGGTTTTGAAGAAAGAAATTCCTCACTGTAAAAAGCCTGAATTTGTCAAAATTATTTGTGGAAGAATGCAGCCTACAGACATCCAGTGAGATTTTTCTTCAGTGCTATCAGTTGCTTGCTGTTCTCTCCAACAATGATTTCTCGTCCTTTTTAAGGGATGGAGGGGGTGGGAAGCCTAAATCTAAAATATCTCTGAAGGGAACTCCTTCTAAGAATTCTGATGAAAACTCAAGTGATCTGTGAGATTTTGGTGGACTGTAAAGGAGGAATGCAGTGATGTCTGAATTAGCACCTGAATGCCTAAATGTCTGAACTACACATATAACTGGTATTTTACAGAATGTCAGTAAATTGGAGTTTGGCTTCTAAGTTGGTTCAGAATCACTTGTGCTTGAAAGTGAAAGCTCAGCATCTTCACAGGACTATGTACAGACATAGTAGGTTTTTAAAACCTTCATTCTTCTTATCGTATTTAGCCTCAACTTTCCAACAATTGTAATTGTCCACAGAAAACATTTTGAGATAAATGCATTATCAGGTTTTGAAATTTTCTTATTTTTGTAAATACTAAGACCTGGGGGGCAAAATAAGGGCTATATTGTGGATTAAGTGAAATATCTCAAGGCTGTGCTTTTCTGATAACTGAACCTGAAGTGACCTTTCTCAGACACAATTACAGAGCTGTATGTTTTTCTTTTAATTTCATCAGGGGTTTAATTAGTATACAAATAAAACTTCCCTTATCTTCCTTTCTACCTAATTGGCTTGTCTTCGCTTATATATGAAGAATGTGAAAATGAGCTGTAATTAGGGTGACCGTGTTAACCTTTTTTTCTCAAATGTACTGTTGCCTAAAGGCCTCAAGGCCTAAAAACAGTGCTTTGGATTATTGCTTTGCAATCACTATGGCTCTCCCATAGGTTTTCTCATGAGCAGAAGGGCTTTGGGTGCTGCAGGTTCCCACTGCTTAACGGGATCTTCATTCTTCTCCCCACTAAATGTTTATTGATTATCTCACTGCTCCACACTCAGCCTCCAACAACTTAATATCAGGTGACAGTCAGGAGAGTTCTCCAAGTAATTAGAGTGGAGCATTGAGGGAACAATTAGGAGCAGAGTTATTAAACTTGATTTATCCTATTCTCTCCTGAACACTTTCTTGGATATCAGAACATCACACTTTCACAATCTACCCTGGCTGAGAAATTAGTGGCTAACCTGCTGCTTATCATTGTTGCCTTGCTGCCTTGAGGCACACCCTCTTGGTTTCAGTCACTCATCTGGAAATATTAGAGTCCATAAAGTTTATCAAGGGTTTTAATTAGATCAATCTGAAGAAGGAAAAAAAGAGAGGCTTAGCAGCCATTACTTTCGAATACTCCACACTGTATTTGAGCAATTTCCAAGGCTTGGCTTAAACCCACAGTAGCAAGGAGCTTCAAGTGAATGCTGAAACTGCTTTTAGAGAGCTAAAATCAGTTTACGTTTTGCCTAAAGATTGCAATATTATTGATAGACAAAGTCTGAATCCTTTGGAGATTTCTGTAAATAATGGTGAAATTTTGAATATTTAATTATTTCTGTGTTGCTTCATCACCAACTAGTCTGAATTGCTGACCATGCCTCTCAAAGAGTTAGGCTTTGTGATTTCATTCCAGTTAGTGCCTCATTAATAGGGCTGTGCTTGCAAGAACTGTTAGCAGCTCACAGAATACTTTGACACATAGTGGATCTCCTCACTATTTGTGGTCAGTGATGAAAGCTTTATGTGGGAGCAGACAACTCTTCACACCTGTAGAAGGACAGCTATCTAATAAAAATAAAATATACATGCTTAATATTACTCATTGCCTGTCTTTATTCACTCATTTAGACCACTGGAATCTTGGATCCAGACTCTGTTCCAGCACCTTCTATATCAAAAATTGCTTACATCAAAATATTAGCAGAATTGTCTGCTCTGTATTGGCCAGAGCTCAGTCCTGTGATTGCATCTTAAAAGCAGATTTTTTTTCCCATCAGGTGGGAAAGTGGGGTGAACACAGTATTGGCACTAGAGGCGTTGTTCTGTGTTCAGTAAATTTTGTTGGTCAAAAAATGGGAATGTGGGTGGAAAGCGTACAGGACTTGTTTTTCAGAGTCATTTCCCCAGTGCTGACTTAGCCTAAAACAAACAGTAAACACACTAAGTGGGAGAAGATGCTTCTCTGTTCTTGAATTAAGGACAGCTCCTTTATGCTTGCTAATCCACACCTGTTTTCTTGGAAATAACTTTTCTGAAAATCTGACGATTCTCAACTTGAGCTGTTTAGACAGGGCTTTGATAGTTGCCAGTGGCATTAGGATAGAAATTCTCAAAGCAGCACCTCTGGTTTTTGATATCTATGCTAATAATGCAGTGGAAGAGCAAGATCTGTGTGTTTATCTTTTCTTAGGTGAAAAATGGGGCATTCTTCATTGTAAATAATGAAGAGGCAGAATAGAGTTATTCAGCCTGCAGTAATGTGGGAAGGACTAATACTGGTATTTCAGGGGTTTAGAGTTTCCTAAAGTCTTGATTGTTTTTTTTTTTTTTTTTGTTTGGTTGGTTGTTTGGTTGTTTGGGTTTTTTTTTGTTTTGTTGTGGTTTTTTTTGGGGGGGGGGTTTTTTTTTTTTTTTTTTTTTTTAATTCCTCAGCCAGGATTTTGTAAATTGCTGAACAAAGTTCAGGTAGTGATGCTGTACCTTCCAAATACACTCTTGAAATAATTGGTTGCTTTTTGCCAATTTTGCAGGACTATGCCGTTTTATGCTGTACTTTGTTATTTTATAGAAATTTTTTTCTGGCTTGTTGTTTTTTGATGTGCCTTTGACTCTTGGCTAGGTCTGAAGCTTTTTCAGATTAGTTGAGTTTTCAGTGCCCTCCAAGTTTTTATCAGCCTTCCATACCCAAAGCATAATGTATATTCTCCATGTTCCACAGTCCAAGTCAAGTACTCCTGGGTACAGATTATGCAGAGCATTCTTAGAATTTAAGCAGAAAACATATCTATACATTTTTAAAACAAGGTGCAGGAGCCCAATCATGCAACTGTGGAACTCCCAGTGTCCTTCCATGTTGGTTTATGATCTGTCAGGGAGTTTGCATTTTTGTAAAAGCATGTTTATAGCCACCTATTATAATTTCTTTCTAAAAAGGCGATTAACAGCTGTAAGTAAAATGTAACATTTAGCAAACTGTGAAATCACATTATTAAAACTCTAGTCTATAAAAGTATTGATTTATCCCAGCAGAAAGGAGTAGCAACTAGCCAGGTTCTGTATTAATTAGTGCTGTGTGCTGTTTGTCATCTATTGCATTAATCTGAATTTATTTAATACACGTGTTAATTCTAAGCCAGAGAAAAACATTAAAAAAAATATATGTGCTATTTTGCATATTGGAAACTAATGTTAAAATAGGGAAAGCACCACAAAGTAATGATTTTTTCTTAGCAAGAATTGCAGTAAAATTGTTCGTAATGCACTGACAGAGAATATTAGATTCTTACTTTTTTTTAAGCCTCAAGTTTCTGAATACTGCAGAATATTTAAATAAATGCTACTTTGTTTGTTCCCTGTCTTTGTGAATTCTTCTCTTTAATGTTCATGTTAAATTAAACTTTGAGAATATTCTGTTCTCCTTAATGCTGTACTCCTGATTACTTTCACTATATTTAGGCTTGGTATTTGTAAATACAGTACCTGTAGCATAATATGTGTACCTGTTTGATCAACAAATCACTTTATTTTATAAATGTATTTGTACATCGTGGCTATACTAAAATCTGGACGTTCTGAGTTAGTAATGTTTTTGCTGGAAAATTCATAAAACCTTAGTATATAGTGGTCCAAATCTACTTCACAGTCAGTCTATTTTCCACTTTGTTTAATAGCCTATGGCATAAATTGAAGTTAATTATTTGGGCTGACAAGTAACTCTGCTTTCTGTCTGCTTGCAGAGACTCTCTGAGGCAAAGATGGAGCTGAGAAGAAAAGATCAATCTCTGCGTCAGCTCAATAGACTTCTTACCCAGCTGGAGCAGGACAAGCGTCGACTGAAAGAGAGCATCCGTGATGCAGAGAGTGCCCTCTGCATGGCAGCGAAGTGAGCGCTGGGACCTTGGGGAGATCACTTAAAACGGACAAAAGATCAATTCTTACTTTCATGCACAGGGTTTTAGCCCTGGCTAATGTAATGCTAGAAAACAAAAGTACATCTGTCTCTCTTTGAAATTCAGTGGTAGTCTTCTAAAAAGAAAACTATTAGTTCAAGATACTAGATGGTGTGTTTTCTATAGTTATTCTATAATAGTGCTTCAGATTCTGGGTCCTGAAATAGCATGGGCATTTTTGTTTGCCAATTATCTTGATGATTTGACAACATCAGTTTGGCAGATCACTAATGCTCTGCTTACTTAGGAAATGATTGCATGTTTTCTCTATTTCCACATCATGTTTTATAGAGAGATACAATTTATTTATAATAAAAATAGAAATATCTGCTAGACCATAGCTCCTGAAGGGGCTGAAACTCATTTGGACCTAGCCTTATCTATGGAACAGGATAGATCTTTTAGCTGATTTCAGAGAGTTTTGGATTTAAATGTAATGTAAGACCTTTTTATACCATGACCTGAAGAGCAGAAGAAAATGTTTAGGGACCAGTCTTGAAAAGAATGGTAGTCAAAAGGTGTTCCAATAACTTGAATGAGATTATTACTAGCCTCTTACAGTCATACAGTAAGATAAAAATATAAATCTTTGCAGACTGTGGTATCTGTGACTCTTACTGTAGTATGCACTTTAAATATTTTTGGTCCATGGCTACGAGTTAAGAAAAAGTTAAATTTAAAATTAAAATTTCTCATTATACCTGGGATACATTTGACCTCTGAAGAACAGTAGCTTAGAAACTTTAATTTTTTTTATGTACAAGTGAAATAATATAATTAATATAGCTATCAATTAAATAATTAACAAGCTAATTAAAATGACAAATGTTATTTAGTATGACTGTATTAAAGCTGATGTGACCTGAAAGAGCATTTGTTCTGGAAAGCTTGCCCCTTTTCACCCTGCCTCAACATATTTTACGCATTCTAGTAAAGATAATTCCCTTTAGCCCTTCTTATATTCACAAAAGGTTATTTTAACTTGAAGTGGTTTTAAAATTGGTTTTGTTTCTGTAGGTAGCAGCTGAATGTTGACAAAGAAAAGACTCATACCATCCATTGTTCTATCAGCTGTTCATAACAAATGTCTTTTTTTGTTTCCCCTTGGAACATACAGGCAAAGTGGGTGAAATAGACTTGACTTTTGTCCAGAAAATCTTATTTTAATACCTCTTCCATGTAAGGAATGTGTGGGTGTCTTTCAGGTTCTTCCCTAATCTTTTGTACGGCATTAAAGATAGCAAGATGGCTAGTTCATTCTGAGAATGGCTATCTTGATTTTTCATGCAGTGGTGGCCAGCAGTTCTGTTTCACTTTCTTTCAGGGCAGGGAGCAGTGTTATAAAAATGTCTGAGAGCAGTGAACTTGACGAAAATTAGTAGCCTTTTGGTCATTCCCCTACTAGATAGAAACTCTGTATCAAACCTTCATCCCTGCTATTGCGTAGCACATGTTGTGAAGGATGTTCCATGTGCCTGAATTACATTTCTGTATGATAATCCTAAAGAATAGTTCTATAAGCCAATTCCAGCTTCCCTTACAACTGTAGAAGTTGATGAATACATGAAGTAAAGATTGAGTGAAATGTGGATCCTGGGATGGAGGCGTGCAATAGATTAATTTTTAAAACTTTTTTTCCTACATGCTATAAACAATAAGCAGACTTCTATTTTAAGATGTTATTTAAGATAATGAATCAACTGTAGTCCAAGGGCTTTCTGTTCACAAAAAGAAGAGCCTGGGGACCACCTATTATCTTGGGTCCAAAATTCCATCTGAAGACGCTTCTTTTTGTGATGAACGCCTGAGAATATGTGAGGAACAGATTGGTTTCCATGTTAGTAACTGACATAGAAGTTAGTGATGGTCTGGATTGATAGAACTGACTTTACCCAGACAAACAGCAGTCTCTACGTAATTGAGACCAGCAGAGAAGCTGAGCAGCATGTCCCTGTTAGTCTATTCCAAAGAAAGGCAGAATCCTGAAAAGAGAAAAACATAACCTGACAGCTTTATTAGGTGTGTGAAAGCCAATCCTAGTTTTCTGGCCATCTTGCTGTATTTGCTGTTAGGATAGTATGAATCAAGAGATGAGGAAGCAGTGGTTGTTCCAGGCAGACGAATGCCGTGGTTTTGACCTCTGTTTTGGGAACTTTAAGAGCTCAAACAAAATGTTCATGTAGCTGGCAAGATAAAATATACCCTACAATATTGAGTATCATCTTTTCTGGTACGAGTTCCATTTTGTTTCCTATGGTGTTTTGTCGGTTGTGTTGTCCTGTTCTCTTTAGTCATATGGTATTATGCAGCTTTAATTCCATTTCTGTCAATGCGTCAGATGAGACAAAGGTGGTTGTTTGTTGGTTTTTTTTTTCATTGCCACATAGCTGATCAAAGCTGTCTTTCCTACTGAAGCTCTAATTTACAAAAAGACACGAGACTAGTATTTAATTCTCCAGACTTGATGTTTGTAAAGTAGCAGAAAATTAATATCTACATCAGTATCGCTTTACTTCTTTTAACTACTTTTTTTCCCCACCCTCCTCTTGTAATAGGGACAAAGAACTGATAATTAGTCATATGAAAGCTGTGGAAGCCACTCTTCACAAGGTAAGAATCTGAAGTGTTCCCTTTGCATTTGTATTTCTAAAATACATCAAGGTTCTACAACCTCTCATCCTCAAGGAAGGAGGGAGGTAGAAGTTGTTGTAAAGCAGCTTTTTTCTATTAGAGTTTAAGTTTCCACCTTCAACTTCTTTAATCTCTAAAAACTATTTATATTTAGTGAAGTAAAAGACAACTTTGTAGAACAATACCCCTTCTTTTTAATATAAAACTTGTTACAAAATTCACCTTCCTTCCCTCAATCACTGAACACTTCTCCTGGTTACCAAGTGAAGAAAACTGAACATCCAGACAATGGTCATCTAGTGAGATCACATATGTGGTGGACATGGGATATTTGGCTTTATGCATGCGGCTTTAATTTTTGATACATGATAAATGTACATAAATAAAATAAGAAAAAGGAAGTATTAACCTGTAATGAAAAACTTTCATGATATTTTTAATACTCATTTAGAAAAAAAGTTTTAAATCTCAATCTGTCTCTTTGACTTGTACTACCAGAGCAGCACAGAGCAAAAAAAGTTTAATTTTCAGATACCTCTTTCAAGGTTTTTTTTCCTTTTGAAGTTCTCAAAAAGTGACAGTACCTAAACTGTATGTTTTGGCTACAGCAAACTGTGCTGACAGGTAGTGTCTCCATCTTCTTCATACTGGCTTCTTTTAAGCTGGAGAATTCTATATAATGCAAAAATTATTGTGTGTTTTACAGTAACATGTATGTATAATGTCCTTGGCATTGAGAATTCATTGCTGTGGATTGCATGTTTACATTTTGATTTAGAAAGCAGTGTTGTATATGCGCAAGGCTTGAAATGTTTGGGGAAAGGTGATAGGGAAGGTCACATAGAACCATATGGTTAGTACTGCTTTTCCTGAGACAGTAAATGGATCAAGAAACTGCCATGTTTCTTTGAGAATTTTAGTTACCACATCTGCTTCTTAGTTCTTGATATACATAGTTGTTAGACGCAGATAGCTTATTATTGAGTAGCAGAGTAATGTATCCTTCCTGGTTTGTCAACCTAAAGAATGAGGAAAATAGAAATTTGAAATGTCAGGACACTTCTTTCCGTAAGAACAAAAAAGAATTGATTGTAAATCATTCATAATTTGACATATCATTTCTCCTAGAAGAACAAAGGGAAATTACTGATCTTTGGGAAATATCTGAAATGTAAGCTTTATGTCATAATGGTAACTAGTTAGCTAACGTTAATGAACATAGCTTATGTGAAAACTACCAAGTTTACAGTGTTGCTCTTAAAGGTTTTCTCACGCATTGAAAAGTCAGAACGTGATAAAGTAGATAAAATACTGGTAAAGATTTTTTTCTCCTGTAGAAATTCTAGGGACTGGTTTTGTTTTTAAAAATGAAGCAAAATAAAATGAGTACAGTTCAGAGTTATCTAGAGTTGAACAAGTGTTACTATTAACTGCAGATTTATTTGTGGGAGTTTGAAATTGAACATTGTGACATTTCTGCATTGATGTATTCATGAGCAAACATCCCCAAAATTCCTCTGCATCGCTTGCAGGATCTGTTATCAATGCATAATGCTAAATTTTTGCCTATAGAGCTCAGAGGGATTTTACAGGCATCCTTAGTAATCTTAGTCAGACTAAGGATAAAATGGTATACACTGATATCCATTAAAGTGACCTTATTCTTTTCTGTATTTTATCACTGCAAGAATTCTAGAAGGCAGCAATGTAGGTACTAGATCATCTGCCTTTGGGTACACTTGGTTGTAGCATTCAGCAAACAAAGCAAGAAGCAGCAGAGCTTGGGGAGACAGTCACTTGTGCTTGCATCTAATTCATCTCTAGACTAGGGGTCGTTTACAACACTTAGTGTCTTCCCTGTGACTAGGTGGAAAATCAACTATCATTCTTAGCTTTGTCAACAAAGTGCTTGGGCATGCTTGTGCCCAGAGTGATTCTTTTAAGACCATTCCAGAGTCAACTTTTAAAATCATCATGAATATTTACGAAGCATAAATACTGAAAAACTTGAGCATGTACTATGCTAAGAGAGAAAACACTTTTAGCAGCTAGTTCCGTATCCTTCATAACCTGGGGTCTTGTCATGCTGGTTATCTTCATCTGTTTCCTGGAGCTAGATTATTTGCACAGGAGTTCCTGATACCATTAAAATAAGAGATCTGTCTTGTCTTTATACCATCTAAATATTGAAGGCAAATATCAAAGTGCAAAGTGAATGTTTTACCAAATTTAAAAAAAAAAAACAACAAACATCACCAAAGGTAAACAAAGAACCTCAAGAAGATTGTGTTTGAGTTCAGTTTTTCTCATAATATTAAAGATGAACAAAAGGTAATAGCCGATTTTATAAAAAAAAAATCTGGGTTCAGAAACCTAGATATTTTTTTTTTCCTTCCCTAGAACCTATTTGATAGCCTTAAACTGAAAAACCTGGTGAAGCTTAACAGGTTTAAACATTGGCTACTTAGAGAACATGTGTCCATGACTTGACTGATTTCTTAAAAAAGCCCAAAACCTAATGTAAGATGCGAAGTGGTAACAGAAATAAAATAATTTTTACTGGAAGAGTTCTTAGAAGAAATTCCATCTGCTTGAAATTCAAAAATAAAGAGTTTTCTTGAAAAATCTTCTCATCAAGAGAAAACACATTTAAATAAATGTTTTACTTTAAAACTCATCTGCAGTCTTTTTTTAATGTATTAAAAATAAATGATTTTGGGAAACACTTTCAAAAATATGTTAAGAAGTCATTTTTGTAATAAACGTACCCTTGTTATACTTGTTGATAAACTATTTCATTATTAATTTCTTCTGTACTTAAGATCATGTTTGCACAAGCAGAGTAAGGGACTTTAGATCTGTTTGTTTTATACAACTAGATTCTTTGACATGTAGTTAATGACATACTACTTATGGTAATCCTGCCGGTGGAAGAAATCATTTTACACCGTCTCTGCTAAAATCTTTAGCCTTCCCTTTGTCTTGCTTCTGAGCTGGAGTGCCCGTGGTGTGATATCCTTGGCCAGCAGGCGGGTATCCACCCAGCTGCTTTCCCACCTTCCCCTTAATAGGACGGGGGGACAAAACTGGATGACAAAGCTTGTGCTGAGAGGTTGTGTATTAGTTAATGTCACAGGTAAAACAGAGTTAAGTGAGCAGTGGATTAATTTCTTTGCTGAAATAGATTTAGATAGTAAGAATCAAAGAGAAAAACTTAGCATCCTCCTGCCTTTTAGGCTCAACTTCTTTCCTGAATCCTTTGCCCATGCCCTGAGCCACCAAGGATATGAAGGACAGGGGATTGCAGTCAGTCTGTAACATCTCCTCTCTGCTGCTCTGTCGTCCTCATGCTGTTACCTTGCTCCATTGTGGGCTCTCCACGTGACCTGAGGTCCTTCAACAATACCTGCTTCAGTGTGGACTCTCCATGGACTTCAGTTCCGTCAGGAACTAGCCACCTGCTCTGGTGTACAGTCCTCCACAGCCTGCAGAGTGGGCATGTGCTCCAGCATGGTCCTTTATGTGGACTGGAGGGAAATAACTGATCTGGTGCCCTGGGCGCTTCCTCTCCCACTGCTTCTCTGACTGGTGTTTGCAGGGCTGTTTCTCACTCTTTTCCCTCACTCCTCCTTTGCCTTTGTGTTTATTTTTGCCCTTGCTTAAATATGCTTTCACAGAGGAACAGCATCTTGGCTGCAGGGCTCAGCCCTGCCCTGTGGTGGAACTGGCTGTGTCCAGCATGGGTCAGCCCCAACTACTCCTCACAGAGGCTGCCCCTCAGCCAAGATGTCCTCAAACTGGCTGTGTGTGAGATTTGGGCCCCACAGTTGTAAAAAATCCGGATGCTGTATGATCCATCCTCTTACACACCTCTAAAATGTGAAGATGAATTTATCTTTCTTTGTCCAAGTCAACAATATTTTTAATACAAGACAAAGAGACTGTTGGGGATGGGCTGACACCATTGAGAATGTGAGAATTAGTAATGGTGTAGTATTATATTGCTACTTCTGATGTGGTCCATAGCAATAAAATGCATTTCCTTATGATGGTTGTTTTATGGCCTGTGAGACAGTAATTTGGAATAGGTTTAAGTCCATATAAAAGTGACTGCTACCTCAGTAAAAACACTCAGTATAAGTGGCATTTATTGTTAGTTTCAGCAAGGAGACCACAGATTGATCAGACATTGAAAAAGCAACAGTTATGAGGCTTAAGTTAGCTGCTGTGATCAGACTTCAATAGATGTGACTTAATACTTTCAGATGTACTGATGAGCCACATTTCTCTGAGTTAATCCATCGTATTATTTAGTTATATCAGTAATGATTTAAAAGCTCTTGTTTTGGAGATCTCAACTTGAAATGTTTTCCCTAGCCCTGTGTCACTCCCAGAGCTTACTCTTCTGTGCCCTCAGACACGTCAACCAAGTGAAGCCTCCTTGTGTGCGTATGCTCAGGGTGTATTCACGCTGCCGTCCTTGATTGTTCTGTACTGACCCTGTCACAAGCCAGATATGTACATGCAATAAAATCACAAAAAAGCCCCAGTTAGTCTATTAAAATTCTGAGTGACTACTGTTTACACTGAGAAGTTTAGAAGAGGAAACAAGCTATTATTTCTCAGGGGTAAGGAAAAAACGCAGTAAAAAGATCACTTTTTCTCCTCCTCCATCTCAAACTAGCACCTCTTCATTTCAATGTTTTATGACTGACTTTTGTTTCCCCTTCTACCTCCCCTGCAGTAATCTGACTTTCTTGATCCTTGTTCCTAAAGATCAGTTGTGCAGGACATACAGGTGTTAGCACAGCTGGCTTGCTGATGACAACTCTGTCCATATAGCTGTCTAGTGTGTCATCACTCATATTGTTCAGTGTCATTCTGACCTAGTCAAGCTAAAAATGGTACTCCAGCTCAAGAGGGATTTAAAAACCTTGACAAACTAAAGATAAGACATTGCCGAATGTCATATCTGTGTGCTTAACTGTTTTCAGTTTAGACATATCTAAAGAACTAATTTCAGGATGCATTTATCCACTTTGTCTTCCCCCCCCCCTTTTTTTTTTTTTTTAAGGCTGAATACTTTTATGTAGTTTGCCTTCAGTAAGGAAAAACCCTTGTTCATAGATTTATGGAATTACTGAATGCATTAACTGTTATTTTCTCCAGACATAGGTTCATTTTCAGCCCAAGGTCACTGAAATCCATTCATAGGGGATGTGTTATAGCACACATCCTGCAACTACAGTGAGGCTGAGGTGCAGTGGTCAATGTTTGCAAAAAACAACTCTGGATCAAATTAACATCTTATTCAATGGAGCGTGTAGAATTTGTAGTAACATGAGAAAGCTTGAATTAAACTTTTAGGTAAGCCTGGAATGGTATTCGAGTCTGAAAATTAATTTCCAGAATCTTAACTAGTTTTTAAGCAAAAAAAAGAAAAAAGCCAAGCTTACCCAAAACATCGTTTTTAGAAGATACATCCTCTTATGCAAATGCCATTATGCAATAATTAATGTTTTTTTAAAAAAACGCCTATGAAATAGGTTGTATTGTAATTAAATACAGATTTGCATGGCAGTAATCAAAAAGGATAATCACTAAATCTGTATGCTAATACAGAAAGTTTTAGTAGACTTTCAATTAGTGAAATATTGGGTACACTTAATTGCTTTCATGTATGGCTACCTACAGCAGGGTATGTGCAAATGTTATTTAAAACCTGCATTATCAACAGAAGTCAGGTGCTTGGATTTGAGCAGGTATTATTTCTTTTGATGAAAGAGTATGCAATGATCATGTGGTCTTTAATGAGTACTCAAGCCTAACTGTGATGGCCATATAACAAATACCCATTCAACCGTACCATGTGTCTCGTGTCTCTTTTTTCCCTTCCCCTCCTATGAAGCACTATTTTGTCTAAGCAAGATTAAATTAAAAAAAAATATTTTAAAAAGGGTTAGTTTGCAGTGCAGTTGACTGGGTTTGCTTCCCAACATCATTCCTCAGCTGTTTTACTCTTTGATTTTGGATATAGTTTACCTGGTTTTCGGATGTTTCATTTAAAGTGCTATCAGTTGAATCAATGCAATCTTATCACAGGCAGTCTCTCTACTTCTGGAGTGATCCTTGATTACTGAAACATCCTCATGGAAAACATTGTGTCCATGATTACATAGGTGCTCATTCAATAAGATGAATATACGCTTTTTGAGTGGTTTCCATATTTTCAGGGCAGACTCAGATTCTGGTGTTTATAAGCAGCTGATACTAACAGATTGTTTCTTGGATCTGGCAGGGTGCTACGGTATATGCTTTGCATGTCAGAAATGCCAAATCCTTCAGCAAATATTTTGAGGTCCGTATTCCCTTAAAGAAAAACACTTTATTTTAAAGGAATACAGGATCACACTTCAGGTGTGATCACTCTCTCGGAAGCCATATGCAAGAATGACAATATACAAATATATCCCTAGGAAGATCATCTGTTCTGGCAGCTTACTTGAAGAACTAGTGTTACCAGTGCTGTTCAGTAGTCTTGTTGGTGCAACTTTTTCAAGTATATTCACTTGCCTTTTTTTGTATAGGATAAGAGAACATCAACAATTCATAAACATTAAAAAGTAGGAAGCTTTCATAAAGTTTTAATTTTGCCCACCAACATACGTACCTTTTATTATTCTGACCTCTATGATCATTTGCAATGCTGTGACAAAGATTTGCTCATTCAGGTGATGTACTATGTGATTTATTTCTACTAAAGCACCTCTCATTGAAGAAGGCAAAGGACCCTGTTCAGTAGATGCTCATGTCCTTGATTTGTGCAATAAGGCCTCCATTCTACATGCTGCCCTGGAGGTATGGACATTGTGCACCTAAATCAGCCACACATTTACAAGACTGTGGTTAAGACTAAGATGTGGTTTGCATTCAAACTGCCTCCTTCTATTTTTAAAAGTTATAAAAACATTTTTGTTAGTTATATGTCACATGCGGAACACATTACAGTGTGGTAGAAACCATTTTGCTTGTGCTCTTTTAGAATGATCTGAATAACATATTTGCAGCTTCTGTTATCTCAGCAATATGGTCATCTCAAAGTGAAGCAGACTAAATCATTGTTTGCTGTTCACTTATCACTGTACATCATTGTAGTTTCTGTTCCACTGCTTAAATGGCAGATGACAGGCTATTACAAATAGTAGTTGGAAATCAAAGTAAAATAAGCCTAAAGTCTTTTACTTTCTAGTTAGTATTTTCTATGTAGAATTGGTGGACTTTGAACTTAGAAGAGGTTCTCCTATGTAGCTTACATAGTGAAGTCTATAGCTATATATAATCCTATTTTCTCTGCACCATAAGAAAGTATTGAATTAGGCCCAAAATAAGGAAATAAAATGTCAGGTTTGCTGTACCAGTCAGACAGTAATGCAGCAAGGACATTAGGGAGGGATAAGTACATCTTAATACCATTTACAACTGCTAGCATTTAGTACCTTATCTCTATTGGCATAACTGAACATACCAGCTCAAACTGCGCAGAGGGTAAATAAAGAAGTGAGTTCACAGAAGGGGACTGTAGGCAAAATTATTGTAATCGCTGATCAGCGAAGAATTTCTAATAGAATTTTTGTACATGTAGAATTAGCCCATCAAATCCTACCCCTTGATTCAGTCAATGACAAAACTTCAGTTTATTATTCAGTTTCAGCTTGAGTCTGAATTCATCAGTACATTATTGATTTTAAATTGAGCATCTATAGTCTTGTCTTCTGTGTTGCTCTCTTAATTAATTAAGAAGTTAAACACAGTCATAAGTCACTATGCTCCTTTGTTTTAAAACGTTTTAAGTATTGTGAACAAATTTCTGATTTTGCCTGTTTTCAGATGGTATTTATCTAAGGCGAAGCTGAAAAATCTAATCGTGCTTAGCAGCCCATTGTCACGGTACTTACTAGGCTTCAAATAAAATCACTCTTGCAACTTTTCATTGTGTCAGCCAAAATTGTGTTAACCAGTCAGAAAAATCCCATATCTCCGCTATCACTGGATAGAGATATATTTATATATTTGTTTTCCCTCTATTAATTTTTGAGTATAGGGAACGAAGCTGATTTCAGACCTTATTATTCATTACAGTAAGCCTGATTAGCTGATTGGGCTTTTCAGTTTATCGTATTAGGCCTTTAGTTTAAGGAGACCTCTCAGATAAGATAGTCTTGCTTTAGTTTTCACGTGGAGGAAAAAATGGGTCATTAAATACATAAAAGCTCTGAATGGATTTCTTACCTGCCAAACAACAACAACAAAACAAACAAACAAAAAAGGTTTGTGTTAATAAAATTACCAGTTTTACCTTTGCCTGGTATTTCTTTAATGTGTGTATGTGAGTACTGTGCCTATGTCCGTAGAAAAGGAGAAAATAATCAGTCTCCCAGCTCCTGTTGTTATCTTTCTGGGTCTCCAAAAAAAAAAAAAAAGAAAAGAAAGTAATGAAATTACTTCTTAACTAAGATTTCATATAGGTACAGCCTATGCAGCATCATTTCCATCAGGCATGGCTGTCATAGCTTTCCATTTGTTGAATAGGTAGCCAACTTGAAGACTCTCTTCACTTTTAGAGAAACAATGTAATGATATTTGTACAGTACTTGCCCAGTCTTTTGTTCTTAAAATTTTTCCTGAATGCTTGTATTTTGCAAAGGAAACCTCCAGCTTCGTTTTCTGTTTCTCATTATGCATTTTTATAATGAGATTATCTCTTTACTCTCTAAGTATTTACAAACAAAAAAAAAAGTTTTGGGGTTGTTTTTTCAGTTGCGAATCTTCATATCAGATATCGCATGCTTTAAGGAGCTGGTATGTACTTTTCTGCTGTAGTGGTACTAATGGCACATATTTACCAGAACTCAGCCGTTTTAAAAAGTGGCTTTCGTATTTTATTGTTCAGTGAGTGTCAAGCTCCAATACTGAAATGGAGAGTTTGAAACTAATAGGGTTAAAAGGACTTCCACTGTCTGTATTGTGTGTGTATTATACCTACATTGCTTATACATTGTTTTTTTCCCCCTAGTATTAGCAATCTGCTTTTGTACTTTGACATAAGGATTTCCCTTGTGAATTTTGTCACAGAAAAAAGAGAATCATCAATATCGCAGTTAAACTTGACTTTCAAAGCTAATAGTATCTCATTTGGGGGCTGAAATTTAATAAATTTTCTTTGATTCTGGGTGAGTTTTTAAACATCAAACAATGAATTGGCCAGGGTGCAGTAAAATATTTAGATCTATTGACTACGGTTCAGAAGGGTAGAAGGCAAAACACTGGTGGTTTGATGTTGATAAATTCTTAGTACCTTAATCCACATTAATGTTTTCTTTTATCTGTGTGCATACTGGCAGCAGAGACACTGAAAAGCTGGGATATATAAGCTGTAAAAATGTAAATCAAGTGTATGTATGTACGTGCCTGTATGTGAGTGTGTGTGTATGTGTGTGTGTATTTAAAGTAATGCGTTTTGTTATATTCAGTGAGGTTAACATCTGACCGGAATTACACATGCTGACAGAACACTCTAGAGAGTATGTTTGTTCCCCAGAACTGTATATCCTGAACCTAGTGCACTGTGTGTGCAAAAAATGTGTAGAGGACCTTTCCTGTTATAAAAATTGCATCATAGTGCATATGTTTGGCAGCCACAGGTATTGACAGGAATTCTTTAGGTCAGCTTGGGAAATGTAGGGCTCCCTATTCCCACAGAACAGAGCAACGAATAAAATAAAATCTTTTCTTCTTCGTATCAGTAGATTTACGCATTTATACTTCTTTAAATCAGAGCAGGTTTCAAAAGCCGTAATATTATTTCAAATATGTTCCCCCTCAATCAACATTTTTTAAAAACCTGATTTTGTAAGTGGTTACAAAAGAGTAATCTGGGGTTTAAAATGAATGGATGTGTGTTTTAATTCCTGTTTGGTGACTTCTTTTATGCAAAGAAGGCTCTAAGAAAAGCTGAAATCTGTTTTAAACAGTATTTAGTAAATGGTGTATCTATTGATTTAGGTGTGTTTGCTATATATTTAGTACTCAACTGTGTATGGTTGTTAAAGACAGTAAATCATTTTTGCAGTACTAGTTACTGCTACTCAACAGATAGAGTCTATGCCAAGTGAACGCATTTCCCCTGTTCCATGTGCACTAATACGTATTTGTATGTGTGTCTATCCATCTGTATTAGAATCTAATCTGACTACTGGGATCTCCTGGAGGTGAACTTGATAATTTTTGTATTAAATGGAATGAAAAATGGGTGTGCGGCAGCATATGGTATATGAATGCAAGTGATTTGTCCGGGGAAGTTGGATGTTAAATACGTGTCATTTCACATCCCCGCTGATAGACCAATTACCTGTTTGCAATATGCGGGCAAACGTTGCGTTTCGGATATCGGTAACGGGATTCTTCTGCTGCGCGACGCTCCCAGGTTTGGTTGCGTTTGAAGACAAAAAAGCCTTGATGGTTTACAAGTGCCGACAGGTTTTTTTGTGCATCCCTCCGAAGGCAGGCAAGCCTCCCAGTTCGCACCAGTTC
>VXBW01002069.1:141404-225924 GCA_013400375.1 Thinocorus orbignyianus | reverse complement strand
AAAAAGTCTGTTAATACCAATTAGTGCGTTATTTCTCGTACTGAGTCCACAGGAAGAAATCTAGTAACAGGGTGGGTTTTTTTTCTCCTTCTGTTAATTGCGGAGCTACAGGTTGGTTTATTTTGCTTTGTTTGAGGATTATTCATTTTGATCTGGGGTTTAACTGAATTGATATTAAATGAATCTTATTGTGGAGGACTGATATGATCTCCCTACAGTAGACAGAACTCACTTGCCAGCTTCTTGTCTGTATGATCATATGAACTTTTTAATTTCATAGCTGCTGTTCGTTTGAGTCGGAAGAATGATGACTTGATGAGGGTTTTTTTTTTTTTGTTTTGTTTTTGGTTTTTTTGTTGTTTTTGGTTTTTTTTCTCCTTTTCTTATGAGCTTTTTACGGGGGAGAGATCTGTGAAATGTATATACCAGGTGGGCTTGTGAGCTCTTACTGTCTCTTCATTCCTTCTCATTTCAGACGAGGGGAAGATGCTTTTTCTTCTTAACATTCTCTCCCAGCACTCTGAATTAGAGATTTATTTGCAACGAAAAATCAATTAGTCCTAAATTTATTCATGGATTTCAGGTCCAGCGATCAATGCAAGTCCACTCAGTGGGCTCAAGGGGACCCAGTTCATCCCAGTTAATGTGTCTGAAGGGGAATTACCATTGATGCTGTTTTTTTCCCTTTAGGTCAGAGATCAGACCTTGCTGTCATGGACTGCGGCAACCAGGAATGACTTCACCCTGCAGCTACCCAAACTCCACCTAGAGACCTTTGCAGTGGAAGGGCTGAAGGGCAGGCCAGAGGTTGTAGCATTTCAGGTTAGAGTCTAAGATAATCCTTTTTCTTTTTTCCCTTTTTTGCGTCTGAGATAGAACAAGAAGCTTGACTGCTCCAAATGTGTGGAAAACAAAAAGCTTCAAAACTATTGTAGTCAACAGTTGAAAGAAATAATTTCTCTGTATACTCTTAAGTACAGTATTTCAGAGATGAAGTGAACTTTTAATTTTACAGTTATAATGTTAAATAACTGGCGGGAATATGACCATGGAAAAATGCAAATGTTATATTTGAAAATTAATATCACTGTATCCCCCTCACTCCTTTCCTCCCCCTCATAACCCCTCCTTAGCCTGTCGTCCTGTCCCCCCCGCCCTGCCCATACCCCCTTCCCCCCATTTTAGGCAAGACAAATAGGATAGGAAAAAAAAACCCGACAGGATTTCTATGTATCAGATTTTTCCACATTACAGTTTTAGAATTCATAGTGATTTTTGAGCATTCCTAATTTAAAAGAAACTGCTATTTGGAATACTTAAATATAGAAGCTGTTTCATTCGTGTAGGTTTAAAGACTTGTATATTTCAAAATACTAATTTTATTAGCAGGAAACAATGAGGAGGGGGGAAGAATGAACTGAGAATGTACGTATTTTCATCTCTGAAAATGGATTCTGTGCGATGCCTGAATGTTGTTTTTAAGTTTGTTATGTCTTATACACAAACTATCCTTTAGTCTTTATAGCTGGCAGAATGACTTCATTCTTGTGATACACTATTGCTAAAGGCAGCACATTCTGTTTTCTCAATGAGAGAATGGAAGGCAGAGTGAGTACATGCTTCTTTCATCGTGCTCTTCTACATGAATAGAGAGAGGAAGACTAGTCGTGTAAAGCACAAGGAAGTAAGACAATGCTACTACTGCATATTGTGTGTGCATTTCTGTAGTAATCCTTTTTAATGTATTGTAGATTCTCTGTTCTAGACGCAGTATGTAATTGCAGGAACAGGGTCACAGAATCAAACATTCAAGAAAGGCAGGTTCTAAGCTGGAGATTTCGTTGCCCTCTTGTGTGCATACATTTCAATATGATAAAGAGTTGAATTATATGTGTATTATTGTGTTTCTGTAATAAAGTAGTAATATGTAAAACCTTGAGATTCCTATGAACTTTCATTAGCATGGCTGTACATCTGTAGCAGAGGCTAGAGTTGCAAATGTTTCCCCAGTACAGTGATGATCACTTTTAAGGTTGTGCAAAAGGTTCCACAGGTGGCATCTTTTCAAAGAAGCTGTCAAGGAAATCACGAGCTTTTAAATATTGCTCTTCTAATTCGGTTGCCTATTCAGTGATAGCTGCTTTTTTTTTTTTTTTTTTTTTTTTTAAGTCCCATCCCAAGTGCTGTTCTTTTTTTTACCTCAAAAAGGTTGTAGAAGCATTTGCAAGACATCCTATTGCATCTTTGTAAGAAGATGAAAACTGTAGAAAATTGGATTTCACATTTGTTACAGAGTGCTTGTGGTGTAACTAACACATACCCATGTATGCTCTTGGTAGTTTACTGGTAGTGCAGTATTATAAACATACTTTTTGTTCACCCAACAGCTCACATTCCACATGGTTCCTGTGTTCATGCACAAACAGCATCAATGGTTCACAGTCTATCTCATTGTGCAGTTCCTTTTCTCCTTTTCTTTCTCCCTCTCCTGCTTCCTCTGCTCTTTCCTCTCCCTTCCCTCTACCCTTGTCTCTATTTGCAAAGTGCCTGTTTGATGACTTTCTAAGTGTGTTCCAGAGAATTTATTATAAAATTTCCCTTTCGTAGCTGGGAGTCAGCTAATTGATGTTAATTTCACTGTATGCAAAAATATTAAGAGCCATCCTACAATCTTGAATGAGGCAAGCAGTTAGTAATTGCTTTATGGACACTTCTTATTAAAAGCAGTGGAATTGTTTGCATGCATGGGCTCTGTAACTGCTACTGCTACATGCATTTTATAGTTAGTCTGTGACAAGCACATTTCAGTTAAAGGCCTTATTATCTGCAACTGTTAGAGATATGGAGGTTTTTTTTCCCAAGTCTAAATTTATTGATATTATATGTTTTCTTTTAAAAAATTACATAAAATTTAAGATCCTAAATTAGATGGTATGGTAGGGATGAAGCACTGACTATCAGAACTGTTGAGTACTCACAGAGGATTACATTGTTTTATTTTTATTATTCATGCAACCAGTTTGTAGTAGGTGGCTGGAATCAGTAATATATAATAATTTTATACCCATTGGTTCAGTGTGTATCACTTTCATAACATGAGAGGAAGAAAAAGGTTAATATGTTTCTATGTGTGTCCACATCTTTCAAATTTTTCAGAAAGCACGTGGCTCTTAAAAGTGTTTTTTGATGAAATCTGCTATCCTTAAGTTACTTACTGTGCTCAGCAGCATTAGGGATCTATATTCCTTGTCACTGGGAATACAGCAAGTCTTGGAAATCTTAAATTGCTGTTACCTCTCTAAGAATGTTTCTTGGGGAAAATATGGTTTCTTTGTAGGAGACAAGTAGAAAGAAGATTGGCATAATGAGCCTAAGTTGCTTTACTGTGAACTAAGCTATCAGAGATTTGTTTTTTGTGGAATACTTAATTAACTATCTTGTAAAACTGGGAGGTCAGTTTTTTTCTAGCAAATGAATCCAACATTCCAAATACCATGAATGCTTACAGGGCTGGTCAAACAAACAGACAAATAAAAGCCCTGTTGTTCTCAAATGAAATAGTTGTTAAGCTATATGGGAAGCGATGTGTGTCTTTTAAAGAATGTGTTATACACTTCAGTGATAGATAATGAAATTCAATTAAATATTTGGGACACAAAGTTGTGTGCAAAGCCTGCACTTTATGTAATGTCTCTTGAATTGCAAAATTATGTAATAGATTGAAATGTAAGTTATTCACCAAGAATGTATTGTCTTCTAAAGCCTCATGCAAGTAGTGAAAGTATGACTTAATTTGTAGGCATTTGTAACATTCTTGAACACTGTAACAAGAATTGATATAGTAGTTTGAAAATATCACTTGAAATGAGTAAGTAGTGAAAAAAAGTACAATATCTCAAAGAGTAAAATTATATGATTTCTCTAGCTTTGAAACACTCTCACCTGGCATTTAATTGCTGTGAAGGCTGTTACGTCAAAAAGTTTTACTGTTTGTTACTTAGTTAACTAAGTTTGAAAGTGGAAAATACAGTGTTATTTTAAAACATCTGAAGCACATAAGAACAGGACTTAAGGTGTGCTGTTCTGGCCGTGCACGAATGTTCCCACTGAAGACAAAAAGTGGAACTGTATGTGAAACCTTCAATAAATACAGGATATACGATGAAAAAGAGCAACTGAAATAATACGGGATTCCTAATTCTAGTAGTCTTGCTTGGCAGATGACTATTTAAATTAACCGGTAAAGGTTAACAACTCTTTTTAGAATAAAATATTGAGTTGGGCTACACTTTTAGGTAGAGGATAATGTTCTCTTAACTTTCTCTTCTGAAAGAGGTTATTGACTGACAGAAGAAGTGGTCATTCAGAAAATTAATTCTGAATTGTTTGAAGTACTTTTGCATCAAATATGTATTGAATACTCATGGCAAGCTATTTGACTTAAAAAACAGTGCAAAAAGACCCCAAATAAGGTTTAAACATTCATGTATAAATAATTAAGTATTGGTACACTCTGACAATAAATTTCTTCTATTTGGAGATGTAGACACAGTAGGGTAAGAATTGTTATGAAAGTAACTTCCTGAAGCAAGTTTAAATAACTCAGATGAGTTTTGCAATAGTAATAGGTTGTGTAATGGTTACTTACAAGTGTGTAGAAGTATACATACAATGTGCAAGTGCTTGATTCCCAACTAACAATGTTCAGATCAGCAGCTTTGCCCTGTGTGCCGGGGTTATGCTCTATCAACTGTTGCAGGTTGGTAGGAGTGCAGGAGGCACAGGAGCTGCTTAAACAAAGTGGAGGAGCACTGACTTCATGGGGGATGTTGCAGATGTTCTAAAACACAGAAGTAACAGATTTATTCAGGCACTGACAGTGAAAAACAATGGCTTCAAGAACAGTGGTTGTCAGAATTATATCCACTGTGTGTCTGAAAGACATGCATATGGCTGTGTGATCAGCCAGCCACTGAAATTCACACGTGGTAGCTGCGTGCAGATGTGCAATTAGGGAAAGAGTAATCATATTCTGTTTCATGGGAACTACCTTGACCTCTATCTTCAAAGTCTCCATTTGTGTATTTTATTAATTGGCCCTATTAATTTGTGGTTGTTGCTTTTGGTCAGTATTTGGCATAGTGAGCCTCTTCCTTCTCTAATACTGATTGCTGAAGAGAATGATGTGACTTCCGGATGTTGGCTTGGAAGATACAGATGAACTTGTGTTGCTGTTTTACAGGATTTATATGAATTAGAGAATTCAAATCGGCAAATTTTATGAGCGACTTTAGTGAGGATGTGAATATTTAACACACTTGTGGGGTATATGAGAAAGCAGATGTGAGGATGAGACCATAGGCAGACTTCTGGTGTAAAAGGGGTGAACATACATGTATCTGTATTTGTCAGTACTTATAGGTCTTAAGAGAAAGCATTTATTTGTATGCTGCCCTTCGCCAGAGATGTAAGATTGACCTGACTGTTGGAAATCCCTTGCATATTAAGAAAATTTTAGTTTATTACAAACAAGGACTTGAGTAGGTAAATCAGTATTTTTCATTACTAAGCTTTCCCTTAATTTTGAAAGAGACTATACCCTTGTGGTGTGCTTTCTCCCCTCCAGGTGGGTCTGAAATGGGTAAGTTTTCACTTACCTTTCACTTACCTTTCACTTGTCTTGCCTGTCTGTCTCTGTCTCCCTGTTTTTTTTTTGTCTCTTTCTGCTACGTGCTCTCATTCTCTGCTGCATGCCGTCTCTCCCTGTGACCTCTGTGCACACTCTGCCCTGCACGCCTGCTTTCAGCCGCACGCCGGTCACTCTCTGCTGCTTTTCCTCTCCCTCTCCCTGCTGTGCCTGCTCTCTCTGCTGTACTCACACTCGGGCTTTCCCTCCATACATCTCTGCCTGCTGCTCTGCCTCCGTCTCCCTCTCTCTTTCAGTCTCTTTCCTTCTCTTCTCCTCCCTCTGCCTGTCTTTCCCACTCTGGCTCTGTCTCGCTGGCTCTGCCTCTCTTTCTGTCCCCATTCTCCCTCTGTCTGCCTCTCCCCCTGCTCCGCCCCATGCCCTCAGTATTGTGTTCCCACTGTCTTCTCTCCCTCTGTCTCTTGGCTTCAGCACGTGTCCGTCTGTTCACACAGGTTTAGGAAGTCCACGTGGGGTTTAGATGTACTTCTTTGTGTTACTCGGGTGTTTGGGGGTAATTTGAAATGAAAAGTGCAGTAATAATATAAAGGCTTATAGTGGTGATAGTACGATAGTCAAGTACTGACATATCTTCAGTGTTAGTGTATAATCATTATCAATTCATGAAGTAAGTTCTTAGCATTTATTTTACGTAAATTATGTATTCACGTATGATTTAATCATGCATTATCTGATTGTGTTGTAGGTCCACTTTTTCTAATTAATTGGGCAAACATAAATGTAGTTTAAATTGTTGGGAGCTTCTTAATTTGTATTTATTTTCGCTTGTTCATTAATTTTAGATTTATGCTTGATAGTTTAGAAGATAAAAGATGTGCATAATTCTGCTGATAATTTTTCCTCAAAATAATGAACACTTTCTCATTACCTCGTTTACTTCTCAATAAAAAAGTTCTTCCCAAATTGAGGAAGTAAGTGATTTCAAAGGTAACATTATAATCCTGCCATCAGATTTTATCCTCTGAGTAGGGCAAGTCTTTCAAACATAAATCACTTGTGGTATGAGGGCCTAATGGGATGAATTAATCCTGGAGTAGCAGCTTGAAAACTGAATTATTAGTATTTCAAATCTTGCACTTCTGTTTTGGAGCCTATTTCTTTATTATTTTTTTTTTAATGGCATGGCTGTTAAAAGAACAAATAATTATGTTTTTTTTTTTTTTTCTCTTAAAACTTCAGAAAGGAGAAACCTTTTTAAGAGAGTCTTGAAGACAGTGCATTTATATGCACATGCTTCTAGTGTTTTCTTTTAATTTCCAACATTTCACCCACAGAAGGAACTATCCATTTCACTACAGAGGCCAGAATGTTGCCTCCTCTGGTATTGTGCTGCTGCTGCTTCTTGGGTAAAACCAGGTCTTCCTTCTCCAGGAGTTCAACAGCTGCTGTCAACAACATCTGGGCTGCCCTCGCCTTCTTTTGTTCTCGTTTTCAAAAGGAATGATTTCCTGTATAGTGTCAAAATGTGCTATTCCTAGACTGACCACAAGCCTGCCTTCCAATATGCTGTTGGAAGAGAAGTGATTCTTTATTAATATAATGATACTTTGCACTTGCACCTTGAGTTGAAACGCTCATAAATGAGTAAGTGTTTTAAACTCCTTAGATTGGGATGACACCTCTTGCAACCCTGACCTTTTGCAAACTGCAATTTGTCAAAAATAAAGTTGGTGCATGTTTTAAGAAACAATAATTAACAACTAAGTAAAATCTGAATAACCAGACTGAAGACATAACATGAAATACTCTAATTTAATCTTCTTGAATGTGTTCAGCTGGCATATGGGGTCATGTGTCCATATAGGTTGTATCATGATGATAAATGTTTAGAAGCCATTTTAGCATAATTTATTTTAACTATAATTCCTTTAAAACATAACATCAGTGTATGTTAGCAAAACACAATTTAAAATATGAAAAGTGAGGCATCTTCAAAATACCATCTGTGTTTGAAATTTGCCTATTATAATTTGAATTTCACACCCCTTCTCCTTTCTGTAGGTTAACTGTGTTCCAAACTTGCTCTCTTCACAGTATTTCTTTTAGCAGTCTTTTCCTCCCTGTCCTCTATGGGAGTGTTTGTTGCTCTCTCTCCTTTCCTCATTTCCCCCCTCCTTATCATTAACCTCTCTCCCTTGATTTCTTAGCCATATTTTCACTTTTTTGCTTCTTCCTTTGCTTTTCCTCATTCTAATAAATGAATAGGAACTATATGAAGAACACTTCTCAGGAGGCTTTATAGTTAGCTGGTACACTGATTGCACCCCAACCTTGTTAAGTCTTTGGCATTATGGGACCAAAATTATTGAAGTCAGTATCTGTTATCAGCAGTTAATCAACTACTTAGAGCTGTCTCTTTATGCTTATGAAACTACTAACTTTTGTCCAGCCTCTTTCATAAGCATTATTAGTTTCATAAAAACTTTTCAGTTAAGATCTGCTGCTGATTATCTTGCATGCCAAAGTTACTATATAATCACTTCATCTTGCAGTAAGCTTTCTTAAGGGAAAATTTTCTTTCTTGACCCTGTCAAGCAATCATGTAGCTATCTGCCTTTGCCCACTTCGACTTTCTCATACATTTGTATCTGTTGCATGTGGGTAATCTCATATGAGTGATCTATGCTTACATGCAAGACAGCTCTATAAGAACTGTTTAAAATATGGTTTTAATTCACCAGGTTTATTTATTTAGTTTTGCTTCTACTTGTAATCCTGGGATTTTTTTTTTATTTTTTTTTTTTTTTTCCCCAGCTGGTTCCCAGGTTGCTGCATTTGATAGGATAAGGACCCAACTGGAAGCATTTTTATTGACTTTTAGTCGCTATTATTTTATGAGAAAAATTACTCTAGAGACATGATAATCTCAATATGTACCTAAAGCTGCCTCAGTTAATAAGGGCAGATTCCTAAGTGCTGTAACTACAAAAGTTCAATGTTCAATAACAGGAAACACCAATTCAGTTTTCATGGCACCTAGTTTGTTAGGCAATTTTTCTTACGTCAAAAGTCCTGTCTTTCAGAACTGCATGGGATTATCTTTGCACACCACCTTCAGAAAAGGGGTAATTTTACCAGATAACTGCTGCGTAGCTTGGATGTGACTGTGTTGTTTGATACTGTCTGTAGCGTGTACTGTTGTAACACAGATAAGGCCATTCAAAAGCATAGCTGTTGAACTGTTGATAATCATGTGGGTTACAAAATTAATTAATGAAGTGAATACCATGAAATATTAGAAATTGATTGGAGTCTTACTTTTTTTGTACTGCTTCTCTTAATTTTAAAGGGTAGTAAGAAATGCTGAGCAAGTGAGTCTAAGCAATAAGAGTAAATAAGGCAATAGACTTGATTACACAAAAATCTTAGTAGCAGAAACTGAAACGGACTGTTTTCTGTTCTTAGTTACATTTAAACTGAAAAAAGAAACCTTTTCAAATGCTGAATCTTTCATTTAGTCTTTTTTCACTTAACTGCTTAGTATTCCGTTATCATAAAACATATCTCTGTCTGTTTGTTATTCTTATTGATAGCTTACAGAGCAAGAAAAAATATTAAATAATGCACGATAATAGTATGAGAATTTTGTAATGGAATCAAGGGAGACATTTCTGCCCACGTACTGCATTTGGTGGGCCTTGTAGTTAAAGACCTGGAAGAGGAAGGGTTATCTACAACTTGAGCGAGTTTATTATGGCTTAGTGATTTGCTGATTGATTTCATTTGCTGTCAGTTAAGGCTCTCTTAATGTCAGCTTTCTGTGCATAATGCCTTGAAATAAAGATTGATGAAGTTTTTCAGATTGATGCGGCTTACATAAACTGACCCTGATTTGCCCTTCTGCATGACAATATAAGTGACAGCAGTTAGACGAAAATATAGCAATGAATATGCAACTTAAGGATTAAGAAAAACACAGTAAACCTTTCAGAATATAAAACTAGGCATAAAAGAACCCAGGCTGTTCTGTTAATTTCACAGTTGTGCTATATTGAAGGAATACACGGGGAAAGCATCCCAAGTGTTTTACTACTGAAGTGAAATTCAGAGGGGACAGGTTTTGAAAAGATTAAAAGTTAAACTGTTTTTTACCAAATTCTACAAATTTTTGACTAATTCATTTTGTGTTTGGATATTTTGCAGGGAGAGAGGGGTGTAAATTGCAGCTCATAAATTCACATATGTTGTTACCTGCAAATTTTCTTTTTTATTGTTATCTTGCAGATATCCTTATGAACTACTTTGAAACTGTTGTCTTGATTTTTCAGTTACTGGATTGATTGATGATCTAGTGATATGTGCTGCTAGAATCCTAAGGTCAGAAGTTCCAACACTTAGATTGGACTGTGAAAAGCATAAATTCTTAGGATTGATAAGGTTTATTGCTGTAGGTGTTCCAGGACAAATACACTAGAAATAGGGCACTCATTTTTAATGAATACTTGTCTATTGCAGTACTGAATTTCATTATGTTCTTTAACTCTCTCATCATTATGATCTCTTCTGTCATTACGGTCTCTTCCTGTTAGAAGCCAAAGATGGTAAGAAATTAGATGGTGGAGAGAAAATGGTGAGGGCTGGAGAATGCTAAAGTAGTGCAAAGAGGGTGAACATGGAACTGTTTTATAGACCTGAATAATAGGGATACATAGCCTGCACATTGGCAAACTTACCTGCAAAGGATTAAGTCTTTTATGGCTTTTAAAAAAATAGTATCCATTGAAAGAACACAACTTTTTTATCCTCCCTGAACCTTGTTAGAATTTATGCTTAGATCCCTCGGGATTACTTTGACGTCATGATGTTTTTTGACAAAAGCACAATTTAAAGTAAACATAAAGAGGAAATAGTCAGCCATTACACCTGTGGGGTAAACTTCAAATGTCCATTTAATACCTGAAGACGCTATTTTAGTTCTGAATTCTCTCTGTGTGTGTTCTTTTCCGACACCAGCATCCACCTGTAGGTCACCCCTTCCTGATCTTAAAGAGAAGATTAGAGAGCAGAGGACTATGCCATTGCTACTGTATTTAGTGCCAGACTTTCTCTCCATTCAGTGTCCCATTCTCAAAGGAACAACTTTATAAAACAAATACTTTAATATTGTGCAAGCTATACGTTATAAGTTGAAATTCTGAAATTTTTACAAATGCTTGCAAAAACCAAAGGACTGGGTTTTGAGCAGGAAGCATCCTACATGTCAGAATGTGATGTTTGTCAGTATGTACCTTGGTGTCCTAGATGCTTGATTTGTTCTGCATTTATTCCACGGACTTGTTACAAATTTTACTCCTTTGGGAAATAGACTGTAAGACTGAGCAAACATTTAATGCCTAAAGAACATATATAATAACAATAAATCTGGTTATCCCTTCTTAAAAACAGGTTGGACAGAGGAAAGTAAAAAAGAAGAGTATAAGAAGCAAAGCTAAAACGTCTCCAGAATTTCCTCCAGCCTCCACCATTTTAGTTCAAGGACCTCCTGAAATAAAATTCTTACTTTTGTATTCAACAGCCATTTATTACTATTCCTTTGTGAATCCATATAAAGTTAGTCATTCATATCACTTGTGGAAGGGACTTCTGCAGCTAACTACATGCTTTCTGAAAAACCGTTTTCTATGTTTTGAAAATGGTTTCTGCTACTTCATGTAATGTTACTATGATAATATGAATTACCAGTTTGCCTTCTTTATACTAGTCATGCTCTGGTATCATCTGTCATAATCACTTCTCATTCTTTGACTTTCCATCAGTAGTTGTTTCTTTTCAGGTTCCTTTCCTCAATTCCAACCTACAAGCAGGTGAAAAACAGTAGAAATCATCCACAGTTTCTAGATTTGGTAAGCTGTGGAAGTGATTTCTCTGTTACCAACATCCATAGGCACAATTGCTCATAAATGACCTAACTGGAAGTACTGGTCCAGCTCTGAAAAATGGATAAGGAAGTAGTAACCAATTAACATCAGAGATAGTTTGGAAAATGCTGTCCTCTAGGGTGCTGATAAATTAGAATAGCCTGGAATCCTTGGATAAGAACCAGCTGCTTTTGGTGATGCGCCATTGAAGTTGCCACTCAAGTACATGATGTTGTGGTGCCTACCAAACCCTTTAAAAAAGGAAGACTAAAAAGGACTTTCTTAGTCTGTGATAAGGAGTATTTTGCTTCTGTTGTTGAAGAATACTTTATGCTCTTTTGCAAATTCATCTCAACAGGGCCTGTCTTCCTTAGTTTTCTCCTTCCAGTGTCACTTGATCTGTTATGCTTCTAAGGAATTGAATGACTGTTGGCCAGGCGGGAGAATAGAACATAACGGCCTATTCCTTACTTGCCAGGCTCTCAACCTAATAATTCAAATCCTAGTCTGCAATCTGATGGTAATTTTCCATTTAGTGAAAATTGGTGCATTTCCTGAAGACAAAGCTGAAATTCAGTATCTTCCAAAATATTATCTGAAAAAGTTAATCTGGTAACAACAAATCTTGAATTGTTGGTCTAAATGAGGGGAGCCAGACCCCTGTCAACAGAAAAGTTAGTTTCTTCTCTTTGTCTTTCAAACTGTTCCAAGGGAATGGCTTACTCATTTAGCTTGTTGACCTCTTGTATAGAAGAGACCCAGTCTTCAGTATAGTGGAGTCTCAGTCATCCACCAGTTTTTAGCATGTGTTGATTGGGATTTATACCTTTCTGAGTTGAGCAAATCTCTGTCACCTATATGACAGATGCCAAGAGGATGGACAAATGGAATCAGTTTTTCTTAACGAGAGTTTTCTTTAGCTCTGCATCCATTATTAGTAGAACTAGATATTCAGAGATGACAGGGATCATTTTATTAGTTCTCCTTCCTCAGATTATCATGATTAAAGACAAGCTTTGGGAGGAAAGTATTTTCTTCATTTCATACTGAACTTAAGGATAGAAAATTGTCAAGCTCAGTGTCAGTAACACTTTTGGCAGACATTGCCAATACTGGTCAACTTCTGCTTTGGAAAGAGGGATGCTAATGTATGTGCTCATTGTGAAGGTCAGCAGTAGGTGAACTGTGTTCTTTTAATTTCCTTTGACCCTTCAGATTTTGGAACAAGATCTATTGTCCCTAAAATTCCTAATAAAACACTTGCATGGGAAAAAAATCAGGTCTTGAAGGCAAGTTTGATTGAAAGTTTAACCACTTGTGTGCTGTGGGTTTTTTTTAAAATATGATTTTTGGGAAGTTCAAGAATGTAGGAAGCAAACTAGTGATCTCACAAACATTTGAGTTTAGGCAGAATGAAGGGAGACACCTGTCCATCCTAAATGTGGCAGTAGACATTAGATTAAGGGTGTGTCCATTTACCTGAGCAATGCAATTCAGATTTTCTACGTTCTCTATAAAGACCGACTGGTGCTTTCTCCTGTGCTGGCATCATGAATTTGTGCACATAAGTGATGTTCTGTGAGAAGCCAAAATGAAAAAAATGGTTTCTTATTCAATTTAAGAGGTATGCTTTAGTGTTTCCTTGAAAAACTACAAAATATTGTTTTATGTAGTATGAAATATTTACATTGAATTAAAATACGGTGCTACATGAGCAGTCCATAAGAAAAGCAAAGGACATGAGGTAAGTATTTCACGAAACTTTGTGCAGTTTTCTAGCCCCTGGGCTCCATTAAACTTGAGCATTCGCCTAAAATCTGATATGAAGATTAGGACTCAGTAATACTTGTTTATGTATGAGCCACATAATCACAGTTGTCATGTTGAACTAAACCTGCCAGAAGGGACCTTTGTCTCTCCTAATAAATGGCATCTGCTGCACAGATTGTCTTCATCTTTTTGTGTTGAAAATAAGAAGTGGACACATTTCCCCCTTCTAAGCATATGTAAAATATTTTATCTAATTCAGTTTGAAAATGTTTTAATCTAAAATTGAAAAGCTGCTTCTTATAGCCAGAAAGGAATAATCAAGATCCCTTCATAGCTCAACTCAAAATATTTAAGGAAATGTCGATACTGAATCCAGATTGTGAGGTGATAATTTTCTTCTGTTGGAGTCAGTGACAGACTTTTTCTACAGTGGTTAAAACTAAATCAGTATTTTTTCCTGAGTTTCTGAAAGGATTCATAAAAATCTCAATAGCCTCTATTTGTCTGCAAAGCTTATTTCTTTACTGAAAGTAATTTAAATTGGTCTTGATTAATAGAGCACTCTTTAAAAACAGTGAAAAAGTCTGCATTTTAATTTTCAGTAAACTCATTATTTCCACAATGTTGGCAAATAGTCAAGTTAGTTACTTGTGTTGGATACTTTGTGGACAACATTTCAAAAGAACAGAAGAGTTTTTCGGATCTCATTTTTAACTTACATATTTTCCTCCATAGTTACTTGATAGATTAACATTTGCTTCCCTCCCTTCCTTAAATTGTTCTCACACAAATACACCAATAATTAATCTTTTAGATTTCAGACAGTTAAGGGTTTGTGTTTCAGTAACATTTATTTATAAATTTTTGGGTTTTTTTGCTTATATAGGATATCCTATCTGTATGTGGAAGTACTTGAAAAATAAGAAATAATATGTATTTAAAAATGTATCTTACTTCTATGAATTTAGCTGTGAAAACAGAATTCTATACTTTAGCTTTTGCACATCTTCTCTGCTTCTGAGATGTCATTCCAATAAACTAAAAGCAACATCATCCAGACAGAGGTTATTTGTACTTTTATTTGACATTTCACCTTTTGTTGAGGAGCTTTACTCTCTTGTTTCTCCTCAAGACTGAATGAGTGATGGAGCACTACCATTTTTTTGATAAAGCCAATCCTGACTTTTCTGTTGTGACTGGTGCTTTTCAGTTCCTCTCGGCAGTGGCAATATGTTGTATTCACTCTACGCAGTTCTCCATGCTCACAGTTGAGGCACTTTAACATGGTCTTTATACTATTTTTAGTGACTACCTGCCCTTCTGTCTTTCATCCCTGCCTGGAATATACACTGCAAGAGAAAGCTGAAGGAATAGTACCAGCCTGAAACTTCTTCCACTTTCCATTTCTTTCTTGCCAAAACCATTTACTTGAAAATTCTTTTCCTCCCTGACAGACTGAAACACTCTTTTTGTATCAACACTGTAAGAAGGGAAGGTGCACAATGTATTGGCAGCATTTTCCCCATAGCTGTAGTTTAAACTACAGATTCCTTGGGACAGTGATTTTTTTTTTTTCCTGTACGTTTTGCATGAAGCTGTGCTTGACTTTGTGCAACAGATAGTGAGAATAGTCTTTATGTGTAAATATTATTGACCTGTAAAAATCTGCATTTCCTTAATTTTGTTGAATGCTAATTTGCTTGCATGGTGCAGAGATATTTCTGATAGTCCAGGTTGCAGGTAGCTCCTTTCATATAAAATTCTCAGCGTTCTTTCTGCCTGATCATGCCAACAAACACATTGGTCTTAATTTATCAGTTTCTAGAAGATCAATGTTATTTTAAAAACTCTTAGTAATAATTTTCATGGCAATTGTTGTTATGCCCATCCACTGTGGTTTCCAGTAGAAGCACTTTCCCTTCGGTCTCTGTCAATTTCAATGCTCCCTTTTCAATTTTCTTGTAGGAAGTCATGTCATTACCTCTTGCAGAGAATCTCGCCTTTTATTTAGAGCTTCATTCCCTTGGGCTATCCTCTGAGACCTACAGGGTAAAGTAATTGTTATTGAAGCGAAGGGGATAGAGTTAGGTCCCATGTGTGGCACTGAGTCAGCTTTCGGTTGGGGAAAAAAAAAAAAGTTGTAACAGAACTGACCTGCTTTTTGGCACATTTAGATTGTGCATGCCACGCTTGAATGGAACCCAACAAAAAGTTTAGTGTTGAAATGAGATACAAGGAGAATAGATCATTAAAGAAGTGCCAAACAGCTGCAAAAGTGCAATTTTGCTGAATGCTGTCTCCCTTGAGGGTTTTTTCTGATGCCTGGGAAGCTGCTGTATTTACATCCTCCACTGATGTTGCCACTAGACATTTTGGACTATGGGTCAAGGCAGCCAGAATGGATTTTCAAATGCTAAAGTGTATGAGGGAAGTGAATTTTAATGTTTTCTTCCCCAAATATAGCTCTCTTAAATATATAATAAGTATCCTGAAATCTTACTTCTGAAAACAACAAGTAATTGATTTACATTTTGTTTTCTAGACTCGTTTTCACTAATCTTATTTACATTGGTTTGAAGCAAGGCAGTAACAATGGGCATTCTGCATGCAGAACTCCACTCTGTGGAGTTTTTGTTTTCACACCAGTTGCTTTTGCCTGAATTGCACTTCTGCCAAATTCTGTACCATAAATAAAATTCTCAGTCTTTTCAGATTCTCATCTAAGCACTTTGTTATACCAGAGTTAATATTTCATTCTTCTGAAGTCCATTCATTATTCCTTCCCTTGTTCTTTTTCATCTTTTTGTATATGTTGCCCTTAGGTAAATTTACTACCTGCTAACATTCTTTTTAGTTAAAGAATTTCCTGAAGGCAGAACCTAACGGTCGAATGTTAATTTTTACTTTTTTTTTTTCCCCTTTTTTTTTTTTTTAAGCACATTGTGTGATGTGGATGGTCTTGTTATTTCGGCTGCTGCATCTGACGTTTGAGACTCAATGCTTATATTGTCGGGGTGTTAGTCTGTTTGATGTCTTTTAGTAAGCATCTTTTCACATAAGGACTCCTTCCTTTACTTTTGTTCCTTCTAAACAGGAAATACTGCTCCTGATAGTAGGCCCAATAAGATCCCGAGTTAATGGTATAATATTGACATAAAAATAGAGAAACTGATTTGTAGTTGCTTGGCATTATTTGTAACTTCAGAATAGTCTAAAATTTTACATAAAAACTTCTGTTTGCAATTACTTATAATTTCTAAGTGAAATACAAATTATTTCCCACTGAGGTTGTTTGCATTAACCAAGCACTGAGGACAAGGGAGACAACCTGTACAGTGTTTTAATTTGACATTGAAAATGCCATTTATATATTGTATAATAAATACATTAAAACTTTAATGAGAGATCTTCCCCTAATTTGCACATACTTACCTATGTATTTCTTGTCATGTGCTTCTTATAACAGAATTGAGAATAGCTGAAGTTTGAGTAACCTTTGAATTTCAAAAATTAATTTTAGAAAAGGTTTATTTTCTGTTTGTGTTTCATATTTCTTAAAGATTGTTGTGTGATTTGCAAATATTAGCCATTTTTCAGTTAAAGCACTCCTGGAGACTGAAGTCTTCCAGTCTTGTAAATTGGTAGCCAATAACATATGCAAAAGCTGTTTTAAAGCATCTACAGCACTGAACACATTAAAATTACTGGTTCTAGGAATGGTGTACAGAACAAGAAAATGGTTGATTATTCAAAAGTACACAGAGAGCATATTAGAAAAAACTGGTTTTACATGTCCTCTGGAGGACTTTAATGTTAAGTGTTCTAGGTCCTTTAAAAGATTCCTCTGGAGAAAGAAAGCACAGCTTAAATTTTGCTGGTTTGCTCTGTAGTTCACCTGGTTTGTAGTTTATAAACAGCATCAAATTATTTTGTCTCATTTTTACTCTCAACTTAGGTTTCTCTGCTTTACCAACCCAGAGCTTAAGGCAGAAATTTTTATGTGTACCCTTGTATTAAATATAAGATATCTTTGAACAGGTCATAAGGACCTTCTTCCTTATGACTGCTTTGAAATAAACCTCACCTGTTAATTTCACTTAAACCAGAACGTGTATAATTTTCGTTCAGTTCTTTATGTTCTTTTTTATCTATTTATGTGCTTATCTGTGTATATTCAGGGTATTGGAGCATTCATAGGTGGCTGTGCACATACATGGTTTTGCAATGCTCCCGTCTTCTGACCTTGTTTGTACAAGTTGGGGAGGCAGTCAAAATGGTCAAGTGTGCAATGTTCTGACTCTTCAGAGTCCCATTTTCTAAGTAAATAAGGATCAGAAATTTAGAATGCTTTATTCCTTCATGCAAATAACACCTTAATTTTTTAAAATTTTCCTATTTGCTTTGAATTAAATGAAAGTTAAAGTGCTCATAGGGATTTTCTAGACAGGGATACTGGTTTAAATGTATAAATACCAATTTCAAAAGATCCTTTAAAGTACTTAGACTTAAAATACCTTGTCCACTGAAAATTATATTGAAAATGGGACTCGGTGGCTCTTGCAAAGTTTGTTCGTGGTCCAATACTGTCAGCATAAAAGTATCCTTTCTTCATGCCAACCTTATGAATATCTGTTTGTCCTGTGAGTTGCAGCCAATTTTTGGGAAAGTTGTGCATCTGTTTTCATGAAGGTGCCTCTGTCTTGACTTAATGTTGGGGCATGAGTCTTCTCTCATGCTGAAGGCACTTTTGACACTGAATACACTCCTACCAGTAAAATTTGTTTCTGCCATATTAGCAGCACATGATGTATAACTTCAAATAATATTGAAATAGTTTATAAAATAAACATTGTATGAAGTAAAAAGAAAGCGAAGATATCACTGAAAAAAAGCTGTTCAGATGTCTGATTAATTCCTCTTTGATTAATGCAGAGTAAATCATTACAACTTCTCTTAAAATTGACAGTCCAATGTAAATTTCAACAATTTTTAGCTTTCATAGCATTCTTTCCTTACAAAGACTTTGTAATCACTGAATTATGGACTAGTTGAGGTTGGAAGGGACCTCTGGAGGTCATCTGGTCCAAGCCACCTGCTCCAGTAGGGACACCTACAGCCACTATAGTTTGAAATTAGTATTCTTCAGCCCCACTATTGCTGTGGCCACCTTGGTTAAGTCTTCTCCCCACTAACTTTCCTGTACTACTCATCTGTCTGAAAAGGTTTTAAGTGGTCTGAGTTACAATATTGGTTCCTGTAATATTTGTTCAGGGATTGCTACATCTGGCTGTTCTGAACAGAAGCCATTCTGGTGTGTATTTTTAAAATGTTTTTATTTGTAACAGAAGACAAACTTTTATTGTTTTATGTTCTGTTCCCAGTTTGTGTGTCACAGTATTATCAACACATTCAAAACCAGAAGTGCTTGCTTAGATGCAGATCCTGCAAATGTGCACGAATGCCAAATTTTATGATATAAAAATTAATCAGGAGGATTGCAGAAGTATCTTATTTGCTTAAAAAATACATATACATCTTAGGGTTATATGTACTTAAAAAACATAAGTAAATACTCCTTATTAGCAGGAGAGGAAAAGAAGTCTGAAGAACTAGATGTGTCTTCTCTGAAATTCTGTCAACAGACTTTGATGATCATGGAACAGAGCTGCAGATATATCTGTAAGGTGCAAATCAGGACCTAAATTGAAGTTCTGACCTGCTTTAGAGAAATGTTTAATTATTATGTGATAGATCTTATGATATACAATTGACCAGATTCTGTGCCAAGTCCCGCGTATCAAGCTTTCTAATGTGCGGAGGTTTTGTATTGTGGAAGAGAGGTCTGTGACTCAATCTGTGACTGACATGAGTTATGTAAAATCTTATGTAAATGAATGCCTTCCAATGGCACATCTGAAAACCCAAAGTGGTTCCCTTCCTCCAGATGGCATTTAGAATAGATGTTCTGCACGCTGTTTGTCAAGGATTCCACATCCCGCACTGGAAGACCCGAAAATGTTGATTTACCTAGCCTAGTCCTGAGTGAGAGAAATCTAAGCTGACCTGTCCCTTTGTTAGGGAGTTGGGAATATACTAGAAGGAGTGTGTACCAATGGGTGCGTAAGTGCTACCTTCTACCTCAGTAATGAATTGTTAATAGCTAAGAAATCGCTTCCTTCTGGACTAAAAAAAACCAAACTAGATATCTTAGAAAAATACCTGCCATGCCTGACTATAAAAGCTGGAGAATTAATACATTTTTTCCTAGATTGAAAATTTTTGAACTCACGAAACGAGAGCAAATGAAATGGCTGAATTGAGCAGGAAGGGATTAGTAACTGCTGTTTCAGATAACTGTGTGGACTTAGAGTGGCTCTGGAGATGTAGGATGAAGCTGGGTAGGTTAGTGGCTTCAGTAGCTTTTTGGTAGCTGAGGTAGAAGGAAGAAGGTAAGGAATCATCTCTATGCATTCTAGTTCAGTGATACTTTTAAATGTCATGTGGGAAGTAATCAAAGGAACACATCAGATTTTTTTTTTTTTTTCTGTGAGATTTGAGACACAGCTTGTTATGACGCATTGGTATAATCCTTGTTTATGAGTCACAGGCTGAGTCCATAGATGTATTTCAACATATGTCTAATTTTTAACATGTGGGCAGTTGCCGTATGAAGACTCTCAGGCAGTTTTATATGGGGTGTGAGATACATCCACATTCTTGCTCGGTATTGTTTGTGAAGAGCTGCAGCATTTTAGTCACGTTGAATGTGGATGGAACGTTGTAAAAGCAGGATCAGGGCTGACGGAGCTATGTGAATAACACTTTTAGGACTCGCACTGTAGTATGTAAAACATATTGGATATTCTTTCTGATGAGAAAAGATATCATGGTGTTAATTTGCCACTGCTGTTTTCTGCATTTGGCAATGAAATAACTTGGTTGGTTTCAACTACGTTAACTCTTATTCTGAAAAGCAGTAGTGTCTTTGAGAACAAAGAAAGGAAAACAGTAAAAGTCTTTGTGAATGTCTGTTTCTGATACTGTTTTTTTTTGCCTTTACCACAGACTTACATTCAAAAGGCCAATTTCATAATATCTGTAATATGTTCTCACAGTAGAAACTCGCTACAGGTCATTTCAGAAGGGAAAACTATAACTTATAAAATGTGATTAAACAGTTGTAAAGAAGACCAATAATCTCAACAGTGTTACACTATTTAGGGTAGATATAAAGTTAGCAGTACTGCCAAATCATTTGTACTCTCCTGTGCTACTAACTTTATTATCAGTCTGATCAATATTACACGGCTGGGACATTCTTTTGCTATATACATGAAAACAATTATATTTTCCCAGCCATATTGTAATCAGATTATTTACTTTCAGAGGTTTCTATTGTTTCTGCCAAATTAATTTTTTTTTTTTTTAAACTTGGAGTGGGAGGGTTAGTAACTCAACTCATTTTGAAAGTATCAACATGTATCTGAAACTGGGTAGTGATACAGAATTTGAACCTAGTGAGTCTTGTGTGTAAGTAGAACAAAAAAGTGGTATCAGCTGCTCAATGCAGTACTGCATGTTTGGAACAGATCATCAGAACACCTTCTAATTAGGGTGCGCAATCATTTGCTTTTCTTCAATGCTATTAATATTTAAGATCTTAGAAGGAGTCCGAAGTCCCACATTAGACTTTTTTATTGTTTAAGTTCTGACGCTGAAATTTTGCCTGTCTTCCAATTTTTGTTTGATTTCTCTGATTAATAAAAGTTAAGTCTTTTGTAATGAATTTGGATGTATGCTGCTTGGCATTTAAGTATAGCTTGCCTGGCACTGATGATTTATTTTACTTTTTAAAGGCCATGATTAAAAGTTTTACAGATGTCTACCAACTTGCAAGTTCCAGAATTGACATGTTAATGAGAGAAACAGCGTATCATCAGCTTCATGCTGCAGCCCAAAAGTCCAAGCTCCAAACAGCTTGTCTTCATGAAAGCGACAGCTGACAATTGGTAAGTTTGCTTTTCAAGTAATTTTTGTCATTTGGATTTTGTCATTTGGTTTCCTCGCTGGTATCTTCCTTCATACTGTGTAGTTTCTGTAGGGAAATACAATTACACTTCATTATAAACAGGCCATTAAAACTAGTGTCAACAGAAACCTTTTGAGACTTTTTCAGAAGAGTAAGGGGTTGGTAAAAGTTAACAAAAGGATTAATTTTACTATTGTATCTTCTACGAGGACCTGTTCCTTGCTGCTGTGGCTGGAAAAGTATAAATTTTGATTTCTTTGCTTTTGGCAGTACAGTAAATAGTTGAATTTTGGACCAGAAGAATTTAACCACGTAAAGATACAGCACCATGTTAAACCAGAATGTTATTAACTGTGCATGTACACAAAATGTTTATTAGAAGATGTGATTTTTTTTAAAGACAGTTGTGGTTATGAATAATACTTCTCACTAAAGTTACAAAGTTAAGATCCAATTTCAGAAATCATTTTTTGTCTAACCCACAAAGATACTTGGACTTGTCTAAGGCTAATAAGGTGATTCTTCGGATCTGAGATCTTTCTCTAGGGGGATTACTGAATGCTGATGTACTTGTGTCGCAGAGGCAGGCGGCCAGACATATAAACTGTCATAAATGTGTAGCCAAGTATGTCTAGAATGGGACTATGTAAGCTGTGCAACTTGCATATGCTTGATGTATTTCTTTTCCCTCTTTCTTTAGTTTTCCACATAGAATAAAGGAGAAAGCTTTGGAATTTGCATTTTTGTTTTTGTTCTCCTCTCCTTCCTGCTTTGTCTTCTTTTATTCTTGTGAAGCAAAGGACCATAAAGAAAATGCATATTGTTTGTCTGTCTATTTGAAACAGAAGATCTGTAAGAAGAGAGCCGTTGCTAATGCAAATGACATAAACACATTGGCAAATGTATACTGAAAAGCTGTGGCTGTGGCTTTGGTTGTTTCCACCGGAATTACAGTAATTTCTTATCCTTCTTCTAAATTGGATCATTACAATGGGAAATTAGCACAAATAGAAAATGCATTAATTGGTGTTGAATTTTCGTTTTAAGAACTTGAGATGGGAATTGCTTAATAAAAGCCTTTTTTATTTGTGACTGCACAGCCTTTCTAAGAAACTAAATTAAATTGCTTCACTGAAATTGTTTCTTTTCTACTCCGACCAGGCTTTCTTTATGTTTTCTACTAGTTTACGTGTGTCCTGCTGAGCCTGTGCCCAGTGTAATTGGGTTGCTCCTTTGCCTGTTATGATTGTTTTTGTTGTTTAAATCAAGATGACCACTTGCATACTAAGGATTGGGAATTCTGCCAAACTTGCTGCAGTGAGGCTTGCTTTCATTTGAACTGAGAGAGCTTTTAACAGGTATGCTAGTCCTGTCTATGAAGGGCTATGCAGTGGCTTGATATGTTACAATGAAAACAAGCACCTTGCCCCTGCGCCCCCAGCTGTTCCCAAGCCTGTGATTAAATGCACTGCTTTTTAAGTAATTTGTGTCTGCCTACAGCGTCAGTGTAAAGATGACCCTTTTCACATTGTAGTAGGATGTAGTTGGCCCTTCTGTACAACCCTGTGGGAGAACAGTTTTTGTTTGGAGGCAGTTTAATTTGAACCTAAACATAAGTGTTAATAGAAAGTGTTTTAAAATTTTAATGTAAAGGCAAAAAATTCAGAATGACAGGTTCTCACATTTCCATGAAAAAAGTCTGTGTTTTGTAGTATTTAGGGTTTTTATAAAACTTGTCCCCAATGTTAGCAGAAGTTGCATCAAGTGTGACTTTTGATTACTTCAGGCATCATGGCTTTCCAGAGCAAGTTACATTTTAAAGTTTCAGCCAATACTTTTTTCTATTCTGATTTTGAGAAAGAAGCTTTTCACTAAGTTTCTGTCTGCATTAAAAATGTAGAACAAAATATTTTTTCTTGATTATTTTACATGAAAGGGAGTAATAAACATCTATTTGGTTTCAGAATTGCATGCATTTTGTTGGTTTCAATCCACTATGTTCTATCACATGTCTGGTTCTTGTAACATTGCACACAAAACTTATCATGTAGGAGACAAACACAGCACCTGCACTGTATTAATTGCAGGTCTTCATATGATGTACGCTTGTGCTCCTAGAACAGTAACCTATTGTGCTGAAGCTGAAGTGAAATACCTTCTTATTGTGCTGAAATGCATTTTGGAAGTGTCTTCCAGGTGGACCTTGGGTTTTATCTCACTGTGTTGTGGCTGTCTCTTGATGTCTTATATGCTAGTTGCAAGATGTTCTTGTCCTCCCAACTGTCCATTGTGTCCAAGTTTGGCACATTGATCAGTATTGATAATTTCTGTGTTCAGAATGTATTGCTTTCCTAACTAAACTTTTGTACTGACATTTGCTAACTAAGTCACCTTTCTCTCTATACACACCACTTTTTCCTCTACTGTTGCAGTGGATTTTACCGGTAATTGTAAAAACAAAACTGAGGCTGTAAGGCAACATCAGTGATCCTGACTCCTCATCTAAAACTCTGAATTGACATCTCAATCCTTGTCTGCTTTTAGTCCAACCACTTTCCTTCTCGTCAATAGTGTTTAGATTGTAAGATTGCTATATATGCTCATGCTGATGCCAACAGAGGGGAACAGGAAGGGATATGATTATGATGGACAGAGGTGAGATGAATACTGGAAACATTGCGAACAGAGAAGAGAATTATTATGTGGGGTGAAGGGGAGTCAATATCAGAATGTCTCTGTACTCCTCTATAGTGTCCAGCTGTCGCACTCGTCTCTGAGGGTTCTTCCTCTGTGCAGAGAAAGGCCCTGTGCATTTTTCAGTTTTGAATCTCTTTAAAATTCAGTGTGGCTGAAATGTGTATTATTGGTTTTCTACCTAGACCTTCTTTTCCTCCCCTCTTGTTACCTATTCCTATATATCTTTTCTGTTTGTTTGTTTGTTTGTTTTTTTAATTTCTCTTGTTGTTTCTTTTCTTTACCAAATGATTCTGAAATTTCCCTTGCATTTCTACAATGTTTTTTTTTTTAATTTTTGTTACCAAACCATTAACATTTTAAAATAGTCTTTCTTTGTAGCCATAACAGTTTCATTTTTTGCACATTTCCTTGTTTTTTTTTTTTAAAATGTACTTTCTCTGAAGTGAAAGTACCACAGTCACAATTCTGTCCTCCTCAACTTGCTGCATCTCCACATAAGGGTCATATCTGTAGTTGGTAGAGATAAAAATAATAAGAGTTCAGCTAACAACATGTCATTGGTATGGCCATATGTGATCTTGACTATAAAGATGTAGGTGGACAGAGGAGAAAAAGAGAAGCCAAGAGTAAATGTCTAGCATGAAATGAGGTGGAGAATTATTTCACTGAGCGCTGAAGTCAATACTGGATTGGCACTGCCATTTTCTCCACGAAATTTAAGAAACTGCATTATTTCCTTTTACATATCTCTCTCTATGCCTTCGTACAATTTTCCCTAGGGCAGCTTAATGTGCTTAGAAGGTGGGTTTAGTGGAAGTACTTCACTGGTAGTAACTAACTGTACATGTGATCTGTACATTAGCAGAGAAGATACCAGCTAAAATGTTTTTGTATTTATTTTTTTGTGCCTATTTCTTGTTCATCAATATCTAGTATTATAAACATCACAAACTAGACCGTGCTTCACGGTTTCCTGCTAAAGGAACACTTGCCAGTTACTTTAACAGTACTGGATTCTGTTGCTTTGATTTATTTTACTTCTTCAGATACACGGGTTTATTAGTATACTTGCATTTCCATTCAGAGTTGCAGCAGTAAGTAGGCTTTGAACTGAGGGCTTTTAAGTGCTGTACCATGCGGTAGTACAGTCATAACCAATTACTTTGTGGGTGCTGTGGGGGAACATGTGGCATCATATTAGTCACATGGCAAGCACATGAATTTATGGTGGCTGCACTGCCAAAGAGTTCGTTGCTACAAGCCCATTGTGGGGAGTGGATGTGGTGACAGTGTATTTTCCAGTGTGACCTGACACGTGTAAGGAACTGACAGAATTCAGTTCATTATGACATTTATCCAGAAAGTGTTTTTGTAACTTTGCAGCCTGAGATTTTGTGCTTGATGTCAGTAGTGCTGTCAGAATTTTAAGAGTTTAAAATATTCTGGTACCAGTTTTGGCAAACCAAAAAAGTTAGGTGTTTCTCTGATCCTGAATTTGCAGCTGATCTGGGGACATTCCTTCCTTTTTCTGCTTTCACTTCAGATTCAAAGGAGAGTAGGAACTGAAGGGGAAAATACAGTAATTTATGAAGACAGTGAAAAGAGAAAAGCTTTGTGTGCACTGGAGAAATGGAAATTTGGGGAGCCAGAAGAATAACTTTACTGGAAGCGGGGTTTCAGATGGGTCAGAGGGGTGAAGTGAAAGAGTTATCTTAGTACCTACAAAAACAACTGTTATCTTTGGATACTTCTCCTAACTGGGGTGGAAAATGAAATCACTCATTGCTTGATGTGGCTTTGCATCATTCGTGCTTCCCCCCACCCCCAGCTGTAGCAGTGTTTCTCCTTTGTCTGAAAATGCATAGTGATACCACCTAAAGTACTGAAAATACAGAAATTATAGGTTTTGATTAGGTGAGAGAGGCAAGTAGGAATAAAAAATCTGCATTTATTGTTGAGATGCTAGTAATTAACATATGCCCTCGTATTTTTGTGTTGAGGAACTGCATTAAGGGAAGTGTACACTTTTCTTGCTGTTCAGAGCAGTCAGCTCTGTTCTCATGATCTGCTTGAATCCCGTTCATGGGGGCGAGAGAAAAAAGAAATACTGAGAGGTCAAACTTAGCAGTTAACTGCACCACTGGCAGTTTCTTCCTGCATAGCGAGGCTGGTCAGGGCAGTGGTTTTACATGGCTTTCCTTTGTTTCTTTGTCACAAATTCAGTCTGTTTCAAAGCCAAGACCTGCATCAAACAGGGCTGGAATGTCATATGTTTAGAAATACGAGGACAGAACTGGAGAGAAATAATAAAAAAACTGTTTGCCTTTTCACTTGCTGCATAGGATAAAGACAGTCACTTCATCGGTGTCGTGTTAAATGTCAGAGAGCGTCTTTCGTGGGCCAGAGCCATATCTCTTGTGTTAGGACATGGAATGACTGATGTAGCTGGGGGAATTCTTCCCAGATGTTGCAAAAAGCAGATAGGTTCTGGATGAAAACTCAGCTTGGCTTTTCCACTACTTCATACTATCCTGATGCACAGTTGAACTGAAAAGATTTTTCAAAAGATCTGGAATTGAACTGGTTTTGTAAAAGATTTGGAGATACTAGTTCTTAATTTGCTTTGCAAAAAATAATCAGACTTTTGTTTTTATTGTTACCCTCTGTCTTGCAGTGTTTTCTTGGAAAGAGTTTGGGACAGAATTCAGATAACTGTAACTTTTGCTCAGTACTATCTATTACCAGTGTGTGGTTTATTTACTGTGAAACATACGAATGTTCTTAAAGTGATAGTAAGTAAAGAAACATCTGACAGACCCACAAGGAGAATGTCCTGACTGTTGAGGTGATAATAGATATGGAAGAGTAGAAATATTAGTTTAGGCAAAAACCCAAAAATTGTATTTGTAATATTTACTAAACTTGAAGTCTCCATCAGGCTGAATCCACAAAGCAGTAATATCTTCCAGAAACTGCTTTTTTACTGAAATATTTGTATTTCTTACCTGATTTTAAGCAGTTGGGTGACACTTGTCAACTTTACTGTATAGCCAAGGAATGCAGGTATCCTAGTGCAAATGCTCACCTTGTATTGTGGTGTTGCTTACACAGGTAATAGTTGTAACCAAACAGTGTAAATCATGTAGTTTAAATTATTTGCGTATTATATAGCACCAATAAAAAATAATAATATAAAGCCAATGTTATAAATCACACTATGTAACTTAGGGCAAGGTGTTTAAAAACACTTACAGTAATCCAACAACACATTGCGATTTGGTAAAGAATAATTCCCTTTCTATGCAAAATTTTTTTGATTTTCAGTATTCTAGGTATGTGAACTTTTAACTTGTCAGGCTATTGTAACATATTTGAAAATTATAGTAATTTGATTAAAATGCTGCCTATAAGGCAAAAGATTCAGTTAATAGAATCCATATGTAATTAAAATGCAGAACTAAATGTAATCAGACCCCAGTGACTAGTGCCTTCATATTGATAGTTTTACAGTGGCCTCTGGGGTTGAAAGTTTATGTTAAAGTTAGTAATGTAGCTGCACTCCAGAAAAAAGCAAGACAGTTTAGCCCTTTCAGGTATAACAACGTCCTGAAGTGATAGCCAAACAACAAAAGTACTTGATAGTATGAAATTTAGGGGTATCTTCCACTGACAGGTGGTAGAAGCTAAAGTCTGCTGGAGTGTACTAGTCAGAGAATTGCATTCAGCAGCAATGCTGCTACATAAACATCCCAAATGGAGGATCTTGCTGTGAGCAAGTAACAGTGGACTTTTAAAATAATATAGTTACTTAATTTGTGTGAATTCATGTTTGAATCATCTGAAAGTTATAGACACAACACTATGTACCAAGCCACAAAAGAAGTTTAAAAAAATTTCCTGAACTTAAAAAAAAAAAAAAAATTATTTTCTCTGGACAGTTTTAAGAGTCGACATCCTGTGTTAGAGTTCTCTAATCATCACCAGCACAATTTACAATCAGAACACACAGAGAGCCAGTTCAGACCAGCTCATCTGTTGACTTTGGCAGAACCCCTTAATCTCACTGTGTGCAGCTGCCACTTGAGAGCTGGGGACTCGGCAGAGAGCCGAAGGAGGGTGGGATGCAGGGTTGGTCAAGGCATGAACACATAGGCCTGCTTCATTTCAACAGCCGTACACTTTTTTATAGTCTTTTCATTTTACAGCCTTTTTTTTTTTTGCCTTTTTTTTTTCTTTTTCAAAACCTGAAATTAAATGAGGACCTCTCATGAGCCACTGCGCTCCAGGCATAAGAAATTGTAATGTCTGGCTTCCAGAAACTGTCCCGTCAAAATGTGCTTCTGATTAGGTGGCTTAATTACAGCTGTGAAAACAATGTTGATTTAGGCCTCAAGATTCCAGTGCATGTCAGCCGTTATTAGCTAGCCTTGGACTGAAGCCACCATTTTAAAACTCTGTACCACTAAAGTCACACACTGCCTGACAACTTTTTATTTAGGCAGAAATGTTGCCAGAAGCAACACATTTTATGCAAAATATTTTTCATTGCACAAATTTCAAATGTGACACTGTTGATGGACATAAAATGGGTAGTTACGAGTGGAATTCACCAAGTCAAAAAGCTAACTTTTGAGAAAAAAAACCAAAACAACGACCCCGACCAACGCCCTCCCCCCCATTTCAAATAATTTTTATAAAGTTTGACTGACATAATGCTTAATTTTAATTCTTTTAATTCAGTTTTATTCCAAATCCAGCATGTTGGTTTAACCACCCAATTTTATTGCATCTAAATTTTCCTGACAGTTTCATTTGCTGTTGGGAAATAAAATTGCCATTTTTGCAACATGGGAAATAATGGCTAGTTTCAAAACCAATATGTTTGAAACTTCCTTTGCCTGAAGCTGCTTAAGGCACACACTCAATTTACTTTAGGGGAAAAAAGCTCATTAAATAGTTTTTAATATTTTAGTATAATTTAAGTAACTGCTTTCACAGTGGGAAGGCTTATTAGGCTCATGTATTTACACCTGCAGAGAGGTAAATGTTTGGGTAATTAAGTGGTTTCCAGTACCACCATTTCAGTGTAGTTGCAGAGTTAATGCGGTAAACACTGTAGATGGACACAATGCGTCTGCTGCATTTAAATATTGTATTTCCACTTGTAGTATTTTGCTTTCAAGGGCTTAAGAAGGAGGTTTAAGTGTGTCTGGGTTCGTGGGGTTTGGTTTTTTTGCTTTGTTTTGTCTGTTTTTAAAGTCTCCTTAATGACACGAATTGGCTATGGAATGTGAGTGAATGTGTGTGGGTGTTAGCTCTCGGCAGAGAGACTGGTGCTTTGGAAAAGCAAGACCTACATTCTCACTTCACAGTTGCCATGAAATTCCAAATGTCCATGCTGTGCGGTTTAATGGAAACCATGAAGTTCCTAAATGACCGCAGGTTTGTTCCGATATTAAGCGCAAAACAAATCTTTCAAGTCATTGGCTGAGTCACAAAAAAGGAGTGTCGTGTTTTCAGGAAGCTAATCNTTTTCCTTCATGGTTTGCATTTCTATGGCATTAGAAATGTGTTTCTAGTGAGGTACTGGAACTACCAGCTCACAAACAAGGGTCCTCAGTTGCAAGGGCTGAAAACAAGACACTTGGATCCTGAAGCTTTATTCTTCTCTTATCCTAGGTGCTCAGGGCAGTGCAACAATTGCACCTCCCAGAGCAACTAATTGGAAATTGATTTAGAGAAACTGGTGATTTGGATGAGGAAACAAGTCTAAAGTATAAGTTCGAGTTTGGTCTGTAAAAAATCATCATGCGTTTGTTCTCTGCAGGCAGCAAATTAACAGAAAAGGGAAGTGAATGCCTATGCTTAATTTTGCTCAGTTTTTGAAGGAAAAACACTGGAATGAGCTAGTCTTTTATTTTCTTTACAAATGGCATGTGGGTTTTCCTGAAACTAAACGTTTCAGAAAGGCCCCAGTAGCTGTGGAGGGCAACTGAGTTGGGAGACAGCTGTGCGATACCATTCTTTTTGTGAGATGTTTTTGCAGTGGTCTTTCAAAATATGTTTCATTGATAATATGCCATGTGTTTTATTCACCAGCTGCATGTGTTTGCTTCCTGTTTTCTACGCCCCCTTGTATCTTTTGCCTTCTTCCCACACCTCTCAAAGTTACATTTCCGACACATCAAATTAAAAGAAACTTTTGTATATTATTACCTTTGCCACTTACACTGTAGTAGAAATAAAAGTATTGGGGGTGCTGGACAGGCTGTTATTTTGAGAACTTAATATTATAGACCAGGACAGTTAACCATGGGAAAAAGTTTTTACAAAAGAACAGAGCTGAGGACACAATTTTACTGGCTTTATAGAAGAAAAGGAATATTCTCTACAAAGGCAGACAAATTCACTTCTTTCCAGACTCAAGGACTTTCACTGAGGCCAGAGGGTGCTTCCTCCTCCCTTTTGAAGAAGTTATTTCAAGAAAGAGAGCTGGGAAGCTTCTATTATTCCCTGCTAAACTGTGGGTTAAACACAAAGGGAATGTCTGTTTGTTCTGAGACTGTGAATTCGCCGAGAATTTTTGTAGGGGATTAAAGCGTAGCTGTGCCTGAAGGAGTCTAGCTCGGATACTTAAATGGCGAATGAGTCCATGCAATCCAGATTGTCATCTTCCTGATTTTTTTTCCTGACAGTTTAAATTTAGATCCTACCAGGGGTACTGTTGAGAATAATTATTTTCGTATTCCTACACCTGTTTGGGTTTGTGTTTCAAGCGAAGTATGTAAAGTACTGTTTATAAGGAGTGCTGATCTTCAGTCATTATTGTTGAGAAACACTGCAAGATGTGTAGATGCTACCCGTGGGTTGCAATTCAATTGATCAGGATGATAAGTTGAAGGATTTTCAATGCCTTTTCTGGTGTTTCTTGTTTACTTTGTACCACTACCTCATTGCCCAGTTCACAGGCAAAAAAGACAAAGGGAGTGAGACCCTGGGCAGTGTTTCCAGGAGTCTGCCTCTTTCTCAGCTGCTCTTAGAAATACATATATGTGCAGCATGCCCCACTTAAAATGTAGTGTGGATAATGCTACATGTACCCATTTAAAAGAAAAGATTAAAAGAAAGGAATTTTTTTGCTGGCATTTAACTGGATTGAACCTGAAGAATCTATTCAAGCATAAAACTACATTTGAAATACTGGGGAAGTAAGCATTCCCGTCAGAAGATGTACTTTAAGTGATTGTAAAGCAAAATCTCATGTTTAGTGGTTTTTGTTTTCCTCAAGGTAGCAGGGAGAAGACCAATGCCCCACCACCAGGGAATGCAGTGCCAGCTAGCGGGCAGATTTTCTTCCACAGGAAGGAACTGTCTCTGATGTTGTATCTCCTCATACCCTTTGCTTCTGGTGCACTGACTAAAAGGAAGGTCGTGGGAGCACAAGGGTGGGTATCATCTCCACCCATGGTCCCACAGCAGATTTCTCAGCTGTCAGACCTCACCTCCCTAGTCCGAGCAGAGAAGGAGTGGTTCCTCCACAGGCCAAAGGGAGATAGTGAGGGCAATAAAGAAGGGTAGCTGTAGACCATAGCAGTCTCCTTTACTTTGTCCCTTTCTGGAATTTATAGAATTGGATTGTTTTTCTGTTGGTTTGCTCATGCTCATTCCCCCTCCCTTTTCCTACAGCTGTGCATATTTTCGTCCTTTTCACCTGTGAAAAAAAGAACAAAGCTTTGTATTCCTTTTTGTGACATTTTTGCGGTAGAGTAATGTGTTTTTGTAGAGATGCATGTGTTAACCTACTTCCATTGCCTGATTGCCTATGTTTTGTGTTGTAAGCATAAAAATTAATGCAAGAAATTAAAAAAAAATACACCTTTAAAATATATTAGAGAGTATGACTTGCAGAGACAAAAAGACAGGAAAATCAGAGTTAGGGCATAAAGAATAACAGCGTTTTTAACTCATAATTTTATTCCTGTAATGTTGACATGATTTAAGGGCATACAGTCAGCAAGTTACATCTTGATGTTTGTTTTTACTAGGTTTTACGTATTTAAGTCACACTGCTTAATATTTACCCAATATATATTTATTTATTTATCGTTGTTGCTTTTAAATTACGCATCAAAACTTTTTGTGGAAGTCTGTGAAAACCACGCTATGTAGTGAAGGCACAGTTTTTCTAATTGATCATAGTAAGGACCTGTTTTCTCCAGAGACTGGTCTCCCTGAAGCAGTTCGGCCTGTTGAATAAACTAGTACTTGAACAAATTTTTAAAATGTAAAATGATTACACAGTAAGGTGAAGAGCTTCACTGTCATCTTACAGGATGCTATCATGATAATAATCTTGATTTTTCAAATAACTTTTGTTTTCTTCAATTTGTGAAATGATTCAATTAAAGAGATTTAGAAACAAATGTGCTTCTTAAACAGCATCTTTGCCATTTTATAAGAGATTGGGTGGGTTGTTGACTTGTTTCGGAAATACTACATTTTGTAAAAGTTGGACTCTTTTTGTTAAGTACTAGACTGTTTCTTGGGTTTTTTGTTGTTGTTCTGTTTTGTGTTTTTTTTTCTAATGGAAGGTAGGGAACCATTAAAATGCCCCGTTAGTAATAAAAATGACTAAAAATATAGGCAAGAGTAATGTGGTTATTCACCAGGAGAGTTTCTCTGCTACGTGTGATGATATTAGGAAAACTAAGTGACATTACGATGACACAATCATTCCATTTCATCCTTTTCAAATGCATCAGTTCTGACAGCTTTCTAGAGAGGGGCCCATGGAACCTCTAAAGCCACATTGTTTTAAGACACCACACTTCTGGATCTGGCTCTCAACTTAAATTGGCCCATAAACCCATAATTCAATGAGTAAATGTCACCATAAAGCTGACATTGCAATACTTGCCTCTCTTAAATTTCTGTGTTCACCAATATTTTTAAAGCTTTTTGTCCTGTCTAGGTGTTGCAAGTAATTTGACAAAGAAAGCCCTTGGAGGCCATAGCCACAATAGTGAAATATTTCACTAATTTTTCAGCTTTTGTTGAGTACCAAGGGTCTTATTTGATCACAAAAGGATCAGCTCATGTAGCGGTTATACGCTTATCGCCAGGGACCTGTTGGTCTTTCAGACTCTGAGTGACATCAAGTTTTCTTTCACAGGATCGGCTAAATGCATTGCATTCATCTGGGAGCCTGAACATGTATTGTAACTTTACCAGGATGTCGCAAAGCTTCCTGACTTGTTGAAGTCATCCAATTTTGTTTTAATTTGTGCATTTCAAAACATCTTTTTGCTTTAGGAATTTCTGATTTAATTTAATAACTTACTGACATTAACTGCATTTTAAATGTGATTTTTTAGAAAAACGTAATCTACTTGGGAGCTCTAAATAATAGAATTTAAGGTGTCATTCTGGAGACACACTAAATTACTGGAACATTCCTGTGTAAAATGTTTTTTTTTTGCATTGCGTTGCAGTTTTCCAAACCAAAAAGCTGAAGAAACCTCTCTCCAAGTCTCCTTCAATGTTCTTTATGACTCTTCTGATAAAAATTTTACATGCTTGATGAAAAGTTTGTAGTGTTGTATGTGGTGGTGGGTTCTGTTTTTTGGTTTGCTTTTAACTCATCTGTGATTTCAGAACACACATTTGGCATACATAAATAAAAGGATGAAATTCCATTAACATTTATTTAATGTCAATTCACATAAAATATGATTGGTATGCAGGGAATATTAGTTCTCTTTGCCTAGTGGACTCATACAAGCTAAATGTTCCAGCCTCACAGAAAATGATGATCTAGTACCTGAGCAGTACCTAAGAGCAATTTTTAAATGCTGATTGTTCTCAGGAATCTAGTAAGTATAAAAAGTTCCATTGAAGTAATTATTAGATTTCTTTTATTTAATTTCAGTCTGAAGTATAACTGTATATATAAATTCGGCCAAAACCAATAGAGACAGTAAACCTAGCTCACCCACACTCAAGTTGTTTATAATTGATAAGCTTGATTCCTTGCCCGGTTAGAGTAATTTGGGTCTTACGTTTACAAAAGACCTACATGCTAGCCATCAACTGAAATTGAGCCTAAAATATTTTTTTAGGCTATGAAGGTATCAACTGATATTTTATAACCAGTACTGTCAGAAAGCCAACTGTTTTCCCTGACTTTTACTGTTATAAAACTACCCTTTAGAACTCTATTGAATGTATACTACTTCAGATATTGCATGCCATTTGTGGGAGAAGGAGTAATTCCCTTGTGAAATTGCTTCAACTAAGTTTTACTAGGGATGAATGAATATTACCATGCTTAGTTTGGATAAGCAAACAAAAGCTTGAAAACTATCCCAAACCTACAGGGAGTCAAATGTAACTCCTCTCAGTGAATCTTTCTCTAAGCTAGTTTATGGGGGAGGGCAATGGAGCCCCTATCAAGGTGCACAAATCCATGGGAGCTGATGACATTCACCTGCGGGTCCTGAGGGAACTGGTGGGTGAAGTTGTTAAGCCACTCTCTGTCATATTTGAGAAGTCATGTCCATTCAGTGAAGTTTCCACTGGCTGGAGAAAGGGAAACATAATCCCCTTTTTTAAAACAGGGAAAAAGGAAGACCTGAGGAATTGCAGGCCAGTCAGTCTCACTTCTGTACCTGTGCCAGCAAATCCTTCTGGAAACTATGCTAAGGCACATAGAAAGCAAGGAGGTGATCAGTGACAGCCGATGTGGATTCACTGAAGGCAGATCATGTCTGACAAACTTGGTGACCTTCTATGATAGGGTGGAGAAGGGAAGAGCGACTGCCATCATCTGCCTAGATGTGTGCAAATCATTTGATACTGTCCCACATGGCATCCTTGTCTCTAAATTGGAAAGGCACAGATTTGATGGATGGAACAGTCAGTGGCTCGGGAGTTGGTGTGTGGCTGTACTCATAGAGTTGTGGTCGGTGGCTCAGTGTCCAAATGGCAAGCAGTGACAAGTAGCGTTCCTCAGGCTGGTATTGGGACAGTACTGTTTGACATCTTTGTTGGCAAAGTGGACAGTCGGATTGAGTGCACCATCAGCAGCTTTGATGTCAACACCAAGCTGAGTGATGCAGTTGACACTGGAGGTAAGAGATGCCATCCAGAGGAACCTTGACAGGCTAGAGAGGTGAGCAGAGGCCTATGTGAACCTCATGAAGTTCAACCAGGCCAACTTGGAAGATCCTGCACAGGGGCGAGGGCAATCCCAAGCACAAATACAGGCTNAAACTTGGTGACCTTCTATGATAGGGTGGAGAAGGGAAGAGCGACTGCCATCATCTGCCTAGATGTGTGCAAATCATTTGATACTGTCCCACATGGCATCCTTGTCTCTAAATTGGAAAGGCACAGATTTGATGGATGGAACAGTCAGTGGCTCGGGAGTTGGTGTGTGGCTGTACTCATAGAGTTGTGGTCGGTGGCTCAGTGTCCAAATGGCAAGCAGTGACAAGTAGCGTTCCTCAGGCTGGTATTGGGACAGTACTGTTTGACATCTTTGTTGGCAAAGTGGACAGTCGGATTGAGTGCACCATCAGCAGCTTTGATGTCAACACCAAGCTGAGTGATGCAGTTGACACTGGAGGTAAGAGATGCCATCCAGAGGAACCTTGACAGGCTAGAGAGGTGAGCAGAGGCCTATGTGAACCTCATGAAGTTCAACCAGGCCAACTTGGAAGATCCTGCACAGGGGCGAGGGCAATCCCAAGCACAAATACAGGCTAGACAGAGAATAGATTGAGAATAACCCTAAGGAGAAGGACTTGGAGGTGTTGGTTGATGAGGAGTTCAACATGACCCATCAATGTGCACTTGCAGGCCAGGAAGCCAACCATATCCTGGGCTGCATCAAAAGAAGTGTGGCCAGCAAGGGAAGTGATTCTCCTCCTCTGCTACACTCTCATGAGATTCCACCTGGAGTACTGCTTACGCCTCTGGGGTCCCCAGCATAAGAAGGACCTGTTGGAATGGGTCCAGCGGAGGGCCACAAAGATGGTCAGAGGGCTGCAGCACCTCTCCTATGAAGACAGGCTGAGAGACTTTGAATTGTTCAGCCCACAGAAGGGAAGGCTCCAGGGAGACCTTATAGCAGCCTTCCAGTACCTGAAGGAAGCCTACAGGAGAGATGGGGAGAGACTCTTTGTCAGGGAATGTAGTGACAGGATGAGGGGTAGTGGTTTTAAAATAAAATAGGGGGTATTTAGATTAGATATTGAGGTGAAATTCTTTACTGTGATGGTGGTGAGACACTGGAACAGGTTGCCCAGAGAAGTTGTGGCTGCCCCACCCCTGGAAGTGTTCAAGGCCAGGCTGGATGGGGCTTTGAGCAACCTGCTCTAGTGGAAGGTGTCCCTGCCCATGGCAGGAGGGTTGGAACTTAGTGATCTTTAAGGTCTCTTCCAACCCAAACCATTCTATGATTCTGTTGTTTTGGCTGGGAGGTAGCAGGCCATACTTCTGCAGTGGACAATCCAGAAAATGTGCACTGCTTTGTCAGTGCAAAAGGAGGTAAGTGTTTGTCCTCCTTTTAAAATCATTGGTGATTTTAAAAATAAACTTAATTCTGAGAAAAAGAAGTTGACAGTAGTAATAGTTCACTTCTAAGCATGTGGTATAAGTTGGTCATTTTTTGCTCCATCATTGAAGTGTCATTTTAAGAGGCTATTCAGTTTAATGCAGTTATTTAGATGAACTGAGATTTTGATTATCCTGTAGGCTAGTACAAATGCAGATGTTCTTACTCAGCATGCAAGTGTTTGTCTGTATTTTGGATAACACTTTACATCAGTCTGTTTTTCAGATAGGTGCAGATAGGTTGCATAAACCATGTCTGTTTCCAGTTTGTGATCCTAATTCTGTTGTCTCCTAAGAGCTGACATCACTCTGCTGTTAGTTAAGGGATGCTAAAGGCTGTCAGTTCGTGAGATCAGCGTTTCCCTCTAACTTCAGTGTTATGGACATCATCAGGTTATATTCTCACAACCAAATGAACTGAAATCACTTTTTGCTCACTTAAGGGTTTTTGGAGACATCTGGAGATCTCCAAGGTTTTGGGAGAGAATATTATTATATTCTTTACTAAGAGTCCTTGTATGTTCCTGACGCTCATTTTAAGTCTGAGTAATACTGTTTTGCTACTTCAAAACTGAGTGAAATACTCACACTTTTTTTTTTTTTAATTGATGTAAAATTACCTTGTTTTGCATCAGCAAGTTCTACCAGAGGTGTGCGAGCTCCAAGTCCTTGTGACTTGCTTCTTTTCACCAACTTTCATAATGGTAACTTGATTCTGTGTCCTTGCCATAAATTCCTGTTGAGAGAGGTATCTGATTTACACCTCAAACGATGTATTTCCTTTTTGGTTTCCTTCCTTCCTTCGTGCTTATGGCTCCTTTTGAGCTTCCACACTATACAAACTGGATGTCTGCTTTTCTTTTTGAAGATCAGATTTTTTTGTGTGGAGAAATGCCCTTTCAATGGTTTTTAGAGAGAACTTCAAGGGGACTTGTCCCTGCAGATAAGCTGGGAAAGCAAATAAATTACATAATCTATCTGAACTTGCTGCAGCTCAGCAAACACCAGAATCTGAATTGTCTTTTGAGTCTTGCCTTGCTGGAGTTCTGGTAGTTGAAACCCGTAAGTTGAAACCCACCAGAAGGCATTCACTATGACTCTTTAAATGACACTGTCCAGACACCTTTGCTCATCCAGAGTGTTCCCGTCTTGGTTAGCAGCATGCCTCTTCAGCAAAGAGCACTTGAACATCATCAGTCCTTATTGTGTATTTGATTTTTGAGGGCCTTTCCTGACCTACTCCACATATTTAGTACAAATATACTCGAGAGAAGTAGTGAGCAAACTGGAATATTCTCAAGGCATCTGTCTGCAAAGTAACAGTGAGTACTGTGTTCTCATTTTTCTATAAGGTATCAGGAGAATCCTAAAATGTTGATTTCCATTTTTTTAAATAATTCATTTGTTTTTTTAGCTACACAGATTTATATTTCTGAATATTATTCCTCAAAAATATTACATATTAGGCAGAAATGCATAGCAAAATCTTCTGCACGCCTGAAGATTTTTTAATGCAAGAAAGCTGAATCATAAAGAAACTTTCATTGTTTCTGGATCTTTTTCCTTTATGTTGTTAAATGTGACTATTAGAAATAATTACTTTTCCTCTCTTTTCCCCATGTATCCATATTGCTGATACAGTATATCTTCACTAATTATCAAGCGATTGAAGTATTTTAATGAATCAGTGTAATTTATTTTTCGGCAAAATGTTTACGATGATTAGCTCTAGGATTCTGCCTTAAAATCTGTCTTTGGTAAAAAGTAGATCAATGCACCACTGGCAAAGGTCTGCTGTCCTTGACATGTTAAACCGTAGAATGCCTAAATTGTACTTGCTCCAGTTCAAAGCAAACAGACAAAAAGGAAGGTATCATTTTGCTGTGTGTGAGCAGTTAGAGGGCAAGCAGACACCATGCACCTTGACCACCTATTATGAAGCTTTTTGCTGCAATGTCAAGTGAAAGCGAGTTAATTGGGTGAAGCTGTAGAGCATGTTAGGGGCATGGTAAAGGGTTGCTGTCTGACAGCTGAATGTCAGCAGAAGCTAGTGAAGTGTGGCTGAGAGACAGAGACCTGTCACAAAGTTCATGTGGACTATAGCACAGTTAGGGAGATGAAATGTGGTTCTGTCTCACTTTCTCCCTCATTGCATTCAAGCACCTTAAGATTTCACACTGTATGTGTCAACCCTTGTTCTCTAAGCTGTTTTCTCCTAACAATTCTGCATTCAAATGATTGGACAGAAGATGCTAATGTTTGGCAAAATGAATGTAAATACACTTTTTCCCTTTTTCTGCTAGAGTGGCAGTATGCGTGCAACTCAAACGAAACTTTGAAGGCTTACGTCAGACAGTCACACTGTCTAGGAATTCAGCTGATGACTGAATACATTTCTCAAGAGAGTATGAAGTTTGAAACTTAACTAGTTGGATCAGGAGTGTTTTCCCCCTAGCAGTAGCAGAAGAAAAGGCCGAGAGGGGAGGACTACTTCATGAGCTGCTTTTGCCTCAGCGTGGTGTCGTGACTGTTTTAGTCTCTAGCTGTAGTCACTTTCTCCTCTTGCTAAAAAGAAGCAAAGACCTGAGAGGGAACCATGAGAGAAAGAGAAATATTGATCTGAGGCAGTGAAAAGCTGTGGGAAAACTCACATAGCAGGAAAGGCTTTCTTGGAAGAAAGAGGAGTCAATTATAGTGGCAAACTTACACACCAATGCAAAACACGGAGAGGTGTCACAACAGTTCTGTAAGAGTACAGTGTACCTTTCAATGGTGTCTGCAGCACGTAGCACAAGATAAACCAAGAGCCATTTGGCTTAGCTACTAAGATTAAAAATAAATAAATAAATAGGAATTGCTTTCATTCTTGTCTAAGTGGAAAGGCAGTGGTACGCAGCGTGGGTAAAAAGTACTAAAGAATTTGGAAACTTGGATGAAATCAATATATTTCACTGCTAACACAGTGCGCCACATAGTTTGCCTAATGTTTTGGTGTAATTAGGGTAGTACAGAGAATTTGCGATGTACTCCAATGAATCATCTGGAATATTAACTTACTATGTAGGCTATATAGTAGATTTGGGCTAAAATGTTTAGAAATAATCAAAATTAGCAACGTGAAGCCAACAAAACATAGAAGATAACATATTCATCTGATGTGATAATCGATCCAATCTTGTGTGTTCTTCAAGCATGCCAGGTTTAAGTATGTTTGAATAGAACAGGATAAACAAATACAATATTAGGAAATCTTTCTCTTAATTGTTTTTAATTGAGCCTCTAGAATGTGATTTCACTTAATACATTAAATGCTAAAGCATTAGAAAAGCAGGAAAAAGAATTATTTCCAAGTATTTCAGACTCATATATTTTAAAAACTCCTGGAGGTGGAGATTTTTTATTATCTAAGAAAGCCATTAAGATTGTTGGCTAGCAGCACCCAGAGTGCATTGTGTGTCTACCTTTCTGACTTAATATGCAATGAGCTGGCAGCCCATTGAATTATTCTCTGATAGCAAATTGTTTGCAGAAACCAGGCAGGAATGATGACAATTAAAAATTATACTGGATGTTACCATTTTCCTACTTTGTTCAGAGCACCAATTTAATCCTCCTGCATCAGCATACAGAATTGCAAAATCATTGACACGGGAAGCAAACTTTCTAGTTTTGGCCAGCGTACATTCCTGCTTTGAAAAAGTTTGTTAGCTAGCACTGTACTGAACTAACACCCACTAGTAGTACTTTATATTTTAAGCACCAGTTTCTAGCATTTTTATCAGTCCGACGTTTTAATTATTCCCCTGAGAGTGAGAAATGGCTGTTGGAGCTACTTGTAACAGTGAAAGAATGAGCAGTGTACTGGAACTCCACTGGCATTGTCTGGCAAAAGTCAACTCAGGTTTGGAAACAGCAGTCTGAGAAGGAGGTTGTGAATGGTCTAAAAGTGTGCATCTTTCTCTATAAGGAAACAGGTTTTCCACATAAGTAGTGCAAACTTTTTATCAAAGACAGTGGTTATTTCTTTAACACTTGCTGGAATTGCTGCTGCTACAGTGAAACGATGCAAGCTACAGTGACAGCATAGGTGGGAGAAGCTGAAAGGAACATTATTGGCCATAGTGGTGTTACTGTGTATATGTACGTTCTAGATTTGGGTTGAGAGAAATCAGTATCAGAAATCAATTGCAGAGAAATATATTGACTGTCTCTCCCATTCCTCCCACCACTCCCTGTGTCTGTGCTTACCTTGCATTTCTTCCTGCTCTTGAGGAGCTGTGCTACAGCCTTTCCAGAGATTTTAGGGGGTGCTGGAATTCAGAAGAAGGTACAGGTTACTCCTCCATCTGCACTTCTGTTTGCTGACAGCCATCCTCACACACCTAAGTATCCTGTAATCTGGTGATCACACTTTGGCTTTGTGATTCAATCAGGATAACACTGAGATGTGACACCGAGCTTGTTACTGCATCTGCATCATCACACAGGGAACCCTCATGACTGAGTCTTTGTATTATGTTGTAACTTCAGTATGACTTTTTCTGCACTTTTATTTCGTGCCTTACTCAATCATTTTCTGTTCTGATTATAAGCCATTTTATTACTTTATTACCTCAGTCAAAGCCATCTATGCACCCTTGTTCTTCACAATCCAGAAGCTTTAACTCACAAAAACCTTACCACTTCCAATTATTCTTATTTTTTTTCTAATATAGATTATTATATGTCATTAGAAAGTGGAAGGGAAGTTTGGGCTACTGCGTTTTGAAATGGAACATTTGAAAGCAGTTTAAAGTGACTAAAATTTAGTGGTGGGAAATGCCCAAATTGGAAGGAGCTAGTGTTGTAACTTACTAATAGTAGAGGGAATTGAAAAGCTGTAGTGTGGTATTATAGTGAAAACTGTGGTCCAGTAAAGTTATCCTTGTGTGGACTTTGAAGACTGATTTGGGGCTTCAGTTCTGGTTATAGATTTTGCTCCTATGACTGAAGATAAACAATATACTTCTAACAGGGAATTTCTTCTGTTTGCACCATTGTCATGTGCATAGTCTTCTAATTCCAAGTGTCTAACTGTGCATATTATTCCACAAGTATTGATACAGAAAAGCAAAATGGGGTGTCTTTGATCACAGCACAATGCTTTTGAGTAGGTTGAAGTCTCAATAAAATCATATATAAGGTTATAATACATGATGGTATTATGATATTTCTTCACTTTATCATACATAATAAAGCAATCCATTAGAAATCAGTTTTAACTTTGGTAAAACAGCTCACGTATCATGAGATAACCTGTAAACTAGATCCTGAATGTAATGATGTTAGTCACAGAAGAAAAACTGCAGAGAAGAACTGCTTTGGAAATATTTTTCTGTGTGCAATAGTAAAAAATTGTTTGAGTTAACTATAGTTTAGAAAGCAATTATTCCATAATGTAGACTAATCTTTCATATTATGATCTTTAGGAAAACACATTTCATAAAGTTAGGCTATGAAACTTTGAAAAATGACCACAGGACATGTCCAATTACTATATTACATAAATATTTTGAAATCGTATTTTTGCTAGGTGCGTTGTGTCCTAAATTTCTGTTTACCTGATGAAGTGTAACAGTTCAGATGGAATCATTTACAGCTTAATGGGTAAATAAAAATGCTATGCTAGAGATTTACCTGAACAGACACCTTATTTGAGATACATAATTCCTCTTTTAAAAATTACCTAAATGCATATTTATATGATGGATTACCATCACGGCTCTAGCATAGTCATTTGAGTTTGTCAATTTAATACATGTTTTGGAAAGGTGTCTAAATACTATAATATTGAAAGAGATCTGTTGGGGAAATTATAACTGCCTCTAAAATTCCTACATACAGGTATGTGTTCAAACAATGAGTGTTAGAACAGTTCTGAGTATTTTTTCTCATCGTGTGTAGAAGCCTACTTTCTTATTCATCATAGAGTGTATATAGCAATATTGGATCAGAACAGTTCTTAAGAGTAACAGCAAAGATTTTTTTTTACATCAATCATATTGCTATTAGATCCCATTTCCCTTCTATTCAATGAAGTTACTGTTCTGTTCTTTGTAGGAAGTACAGCACAGGATCTGGATAACTAAACTGGAGCTTTTTTCCCCCAACAGTGAAGCTTTTACTGTAACATAGTCTATTGACTTGCTGCCAATCATTAAGTTTCATACATTTTTTTTGCAACTCTCAAAGGAAATCTGATTTCTTACCTCCTTACTGGGATTTTGATGCCATATTCTTAAAAAACACACCTCACTACATCTGGAAAAAGAGTGATATGAGAATGTAATTGTAGCATGTGGTTTTTACTCATGATATGCTGATTAATTGAGTTGTTGAAAGCAGTACAAACCAATATGTTTAAATTTGTCCTCAATATTTGTTATCCAGAGTGAAACCCGTTTATAGTTTATATCTCAGTGATTTCATTTTTTTACACACAGAAGCATTTTTAGAACATCACAAGTTATTTGCCTATTTTAATATTGTTGTAATATTATTTTACAAATTTACTCTGATTTTGGAGATAGTTTTGCCTGTGTAGTCAGCTGATTAAAGTGTACAATAACAGACTGTTAATTGGTGTAATAGGTGGATGCCTTTGTTGAGATCTCATTTCAGATGTGCTTATACAAATGGCGCAAATTTTGTTTGTGCTTTGAGTTTTTAGTGTTTCCCATTCTGTGTAGAATTGAGCCCAGAAGAACTGAGTCCGGAAGCTGGAGTGTTACAGATCATGCTTGCCAGATCTGTTGGTTATCTCATCCTCATCACCACCATGGTTTAGAAAACCTCAAGGCACTATCTCATTTTAACTATCTACGTGAAGCAGTCATCTAAATTTGCTGCTGTATGGGTTCTTAATGAAGGTCTAACGTAACTTAGCTGCTTACTGTAGCTGCTATATGGCTTATGGTGAATCAGAAAATCAAAAGAGTCTGTATCAAAGAGAACTGTTGAAGTAGGTGTTAGAGGTAACCATTGATTTTTCTCCAGCAATAGTAATGGAGGAAAGGGGAATCTTTCATGAATGTGTCTTTATATGTATGATTGAACCTGGATTTGTTGAAATATGAATATACACATAGCCTTCTGCCTCTCATTGGATATCTATGACTGTGTATATTGGAATCTGTGCCTCTGTATATATGCGTTTCTGCCTCTGTGTGTGTTTATATATGCATGCGTACTCTCCCTGAAGTGCCAAAGAGAAAGTGTTTGAAACTTCAAATACACTGTAACAGTCTTTGAGTATCTTAAATTTTGTCTTTTCCATAAATAAGTTCTTCACATATTTATGGTCTGATGAAATAATTGATCATTATTCCCACAGCTATATAATGCATTGGGTAAAATACCTTGGGAAAGGGTGAAAGAGCAATATGGCATTGTGTTTTCTTAAGTTTGTTTATTATTATTATGGATTTTTAAGGGAATACAGACTGTCTTTGTTTAGCCTTTTAAAAAATTATTAATGCCGATATACTGATATTATCCATAATCTTTCAGAGTAGGATGCACAATGTTTTGGTGCTGGGAGTTATTTAATGTTGAATTTTAACTGGTCTAACCTTTATAACTTTGACTGAATGTCGAGACTCTTTGAAATATGAATCATGTTCCCCATCAGCGTACATTCAGTGTATATTCTCTGGTCATCTTCTAACAGGCTAACATTTGAAGAGCATTAAGTGTTTGATTTCACTTGATGGTAAAATATATTTAAAAGTAAACGAATACCTTCCGTGTTTAGCATGGCATATTTTTCCTAATAGCAGTGACAGGGAGACTGTAGAATACGTTTGTCTTCTTGATTAAAAACCCCTACACCCTAGAAATGATGAAGAAGAAGAAGAGTAAAAGTTTTAAGTATTTGTAGCACTTCGAATAAAGTAGGCTGTTTCCTAACACTTATTAGAGCACAGTAGTTTATCTCATGTCCTTTGTTCCTGCTTATTAAAGATTTATATATATATATATATTAATCCATGTATTTTAGATAGGTGCTTTAAAAAAACCAAACCAAAGAACCAAACGTTTGCAAATACTTCATATGCTTAGCTTTTTGAAAGGCATAATAAAATTATTTTTCTTCCTTGTTTAACAGTAAATGTAGATTCTTTTTTGTTTTGTTTTGTCTTGTTTTGTTTTTCTTTTTTTTATTATTATTACTTTCTTTTACTCCAGGAATCAAGAGGAAGTTCAAACATCACCATGGCTTCAAGCTAGGAATTCAGCCTGACCAGAGTCGTATCCCAGATTTTTTGGCATTGCAAGCTGAAGCTGAGACATCCTACAGTTTTATGCACAATAGGGCCAATTCTCAGTCTTCACTCTATTCCTTCAGCCTGAGTGTCACATCCAGTCCCAAAAGAACAATGGAAAATGGATTTTCAGATTCTTTGTATCAATACTCTTTTAGAAGGAAAAAATTGCGTTAATGTAAAATGATGCAATTAAAGTGCAATTTTGTTGCTACCTTTGAATTGTAGTTCAGCATATGTATTTTTTGACATTAATTTTACGTTTTTATGAAAATGTGCATTCATATGTTCACATTTCTGTGCTTCTGATTCTTTGCATACCGAAACAGTTATTTTTTTAACTTCTATTTATTGCAGTTGTTCATTTTTTATGTAGTATATTTTTAAATGTTAAAGAATGACACATTTTGGGTAATTTTCCGCAGTCTCAAAAAAAAAAAAAATCAATAAGCCATTTTAGTCTCTATCTATCAAAGTTGTTTCATACTTGTCTATTTTAAAGCAGGACTGCAATACTTTAATAGGATTGAGAGAGCTATTTGAAATGTATGCCAATGATTCCTGTCATTTCATGGCAGCCCTGCCATGGTTCACTGAGCCCCCTCTTTTCTCTTGTCAGCTCAACTGAAGACAAGCATTTAGTTGCAAACTTTAAGCAGGTTGTGCAAAACAGAAATGATGTGACTGCTTCTCTTCCTGCACAATAATGTCACTGCTGGTCAATGTGAGAAGGTCAGGTTGCTCCTTGTAAAGCTACATGATACCACTTGCCTATTTGAACAAGTTAAGTTAACTGCTGAATCTGGTCCCTGCAGGCACTGAAAACTCACCCTTTTATCAAGTCTGCATTTCATAAGAAAGAAGAACAATTGTGCAGGGAGGATTTCTGATGATATGTTTATGTACTTTATAAGGACAGTTCCCATACCAGCGTTGCAGGTAATAGATTTAGTTTAAGCTGAAAGACTTTAAAGTAATGGCTGTTTTGACCTTCAAATAGACTCCTTTTTTGTTGTTGTTGGTAGGACCCAAGAGTGACGCCCATCTTTGATGCTGACAGAATTTAAAGCAAGGCCATTGCCCTGCATTTTCTGCCTTGTAGCACACAAAAGTAAAATTGTATGTCAGGCCGAGATGTCGGGGAGCTGACAAGATGCCCCAGTGACATTTCAGCTGGAAAGAGCAAGTGTCTTGCAACCAAGTGGTCAAATATCAAATAATAGGTCAAGCAGGAAGGAGCTGAGTTCTAACCACAAAGAGGTTTCTGGTAACTTACTTGACAAGCTTTTGGGCGCTTTGTGGCTTGACAAAGTGATGTTCTGTTGGGTATCGCTAGACAGACTGTTCTTTATCGCCTTCAGAAGATCAGACATTGACATTGATTAAACTCTTTAACCCTTAAAGGTTAAATCCTAGCAGTTTCATCATTGTGAATGAAGAACAAAAGAAAATTTGCAATATTCCATTTGTTTTCATATTAATCACTGAACTCCCCGGTGCTATTGACTTTTGATGTGCTATGTAGTTTTTGACAAAAAGATTGAATGCAAAATCTATATAATAGATTGTTTCTCATTATGAGCCAGTGATACATTAGAAAAATAATATTATGCATTACGGAATTTGTAATTTCTTCTAATATGTCAAATGTAGGATTTGATTTTAAGGCCTCCCAACTATTACCAAATTCCATCTTGGATAGAGGGCAACATTTGCATAGATAATACGCTGCCTTCAACAACCGAAACCATATAATGCCATTGTTTTCAGGTATCAGAAAAGCCAAAATAAATTTCAAATTTACGACAGAAGAACTTTGATCAAAGATACCTTCAAGTTTTCAGCTATTCCCCTGTTGTTCAAGTCCATTGCTCACAGCTGTGATGTACATGTGTGTATGTATAATAATACAGAGCCACACAAAAACAAGTAATAAGTACTGCAGAACTTTCACGTTAAAGAGGTGGCTGATAGACGTAGAACACTCTTTTATGATGATAGATTTAGTCTTGAAAACTGAAGAAAGAAGTTTCCTTTCCCTCCAGAAGTCTGGGGTCTCCTCTTTCCCAGCAGTGACTTTTCCTGGTAAAGGCACCGCAACTCCTCTCCCAGGTATAATGTCAAAGATTCCTTGTATTTGTATGTAAAATAAAAGATTATATTTTACCAGGCATTTTTGTCTCTACTATATGTACAAGCATATATGTGCTTTACTTTTAAAAATAGGTTCTCATGGTACTCTATAGTTGGAGAAAGAAAGTGCCTGTTCTTTGCTACATGACCTCAATCCACTGAAGAAAATTTGCAGGATGTTTGTCACTGTCTGTCATTGCCAGTACATGTGGTATTGTGCATGTAGAGATGGAAGAAGAATTTCTATCTGAAATCTGGTTTTCTTTCTGAAGTCAGTATCATTTTGAGACTATGGCTGATCTCCAGTTACTACTCCAGGCATCGGTTTTTGTGATTTCCCAGGGGCCATAGCAATGACAAACTGAGAATAGTTAATAGTAATAATCATGTGAACTATCATTTCTCACAGGAACTAGCTTGTGTGTTTTCATTGAAAGGAGGACGTCTACCTCATTTACTCTGTATAACGACCAACTGCAAGTTACAGACTGTTTTTCTTAATCCCATCCACTTTGAAGAGACTTTGAAATATCTTATTTGGATGCCAGATGTCCTATTAATAAGGCAAAATGCCTCTTTCTGATATTGTGAAGAAGTTGTTGAGTAGTAAACTGGATCATCATTAGTCAAATACTTCTGTGTTGCTTTTCCAGGCATCTGATAAATTGAAATTTGTGATACATTCCAAATGAGTAGAAGAAGTCCAGCTGGCAGGACCCCCTGATAGTAGTTTACAAATGATTCCACCAAAGCATTTCTCTCCCTTTTTGTGGACACAATTGAAATCATGCTTGTGTAGAATGTGGCAACACAGTTCAGTAACACTAACTGCAAAAAGAGCATCATAGCTGTTTTATGGCATCTGCTCTCTCTGGCTTGCTTCAAAAATTGCAGAGCTTGAGATCTTTACTTTCAGAGCTTTTCATGGCTTGGGCCTGGGATTTCAAGAAGACTGCATCCACTTTGATAACCTCAGCCCCATCATCAGCACTGTTCCATGAGAACAACCAAACAGTTTCCTTAGAAGAAAGCCCATGTTCCATGTGGCTAGAATATTAACTGTGGTTTTGGAATGTGGCACAATAAATAGTTGGTCACAGATCTGCCCTCTGGTTATTCTCAAAATTCGTATTAATTTATTTTCCCACCAAGCAACTGATCTCTGACAAAGGACTATGAAATATATGATTTCTTCCCTGCAAGAGGAAGTTTTATAGCTGTTAGCAGAGGTTCTGTGTGTGCCTGTGTGCACGCGTGTGCATGTACTGCTCAACAAAGAGTTTGGTTATTGAGCTGACTGTATTGTCATTTCGCATAATATAAGCAGTTAGCACTACATCAGCCGTACAGGAGGCCTTTTTGGCTCCCCCTGTCTTCCACACACATTTGCAAATTCAGCATAAGTTTTGCTGCCAGTAAAGTTTGATATACAATTAATAACTTCTCCGCTGCTGGAAAAGACTGCCTTTACTAAGTTAATCCAGATGGGCAGCTGAGGTTGGAAGGCGCCTCTGGAGATAATGTAGTTGAGCATGCCTGCTCAGAACACAGTCAGCTGCAGCAGGTTGCTGAGTATTGTGTCCAGTTGGGTTTGAGTATCTGCAAGGATAGAGTCTCTCTTCACAAACTGTTTCAGTGTTCAATCACCCTTAAAGTAAAAATATTTTTTCATTATGTTTAAATGGAATTTCAGGTGTTTCAGTCTGCACCAATTGCCTCTTGTGCTGTCACCACAGAGAATAGTGTGGCTCAAGGGCTCTCAAAATTCCCAAACACTGCTAAAGCCCTGGATTAAGTGAAATGCAGAATTTTATGTAACCTATTTGTCGATTAGATAAGTTCAATGATTTGCTCACTTACAGCAGTATCTGATCACACTGCTGTCATCTTATACCTGAAAGATTTCCCAAGACTTTAAATTTTACATAAATCTGCATGTTCAGTGGTATAACGTAGCTCCTAAAAATTATTGAAACTCTCTTTTGAAATACAAAATTGCTTTAGTAGCATTTTTCTCCTACTGTTTTGTTGTTGTTGTTTGCTTATTCTCTTGTGAGTAAAACCTAAGAAATCCTTGTCAGTATCACAGTTTGGAAGAAATCATTACGTAATGAGCACCTTTCTTCCCTTGCTGGTGATGAACACCAAGCTTAGTATTTCTCTTGCCATCCTTTTGTTGATTGGCCTTAAAATCCAAGCTCACAAAGTGAATCATTTACTATGTTCTTTTATATCTTTTCAAGTTTCCTCTTGCCCAGTATGAAATCACTATATTTTGCCTAACTTGGCTTCCCTTTGTTCTATATAATCTGATGTTCTTTGGATAATCATTTTGAATCATGCACTCTGCATTGCCCAAAAATGTACCTCAGAATTTATTTTGAAAGTATTTAAGTGTCTTCTTTCCTCTTTGCTGAATATTCCCCTAGAACAGTGGAATCTATCTTTACGTATATTAAAACTAAATTATTTAGCCTCTTCATGTACAGTGTTTTGGCATACAAGTGGGGCTAGTGACCAAGGGTCATTACTGGGACCAGTACTATTTAACGTCTTTGTTGGAAACATGGACAGTGGGATAGAGTGCACCCTCAGCAAGTTTGCCGACGACACCAAGCTCGGTGAAGCAGTCAACATGCGGTAGGGAAGGGATGCCATCCAGAGGGACCTGGACAGGCTTGAGAGGTGGGCTAATGCAAATGGCATGAAGTTCAACTAAGCCAAGTNCCAGGGAGACATTATAGCAGCCTTAAATATCTGAAGGGAGCTGACAGGAGAGCTGGAGAGGGTCTCTTTGTCAGGAATTGTAGTGATAGAACAAGGGGTAACTGTTTTAAATTGGAAGAGGAGAGATTTAGATTAGATATTGGGAAGAAATTCTTTACTGTGGGGGTGGTGAGGCACTGGAACAGGTTGCCCAGAGAAGTTGTGGCTGCCCCATCCCTGGAAGTGTTTAAGGCCAGGCTGGATGGGGCTTTGAGCAACCTGCTCTAGGGAGAGGTGTCCCTGTCCATGGCAGGGTGAGTTGGAAGTCAATGATCTTTAAGGTCCCTTCTGTCTCTAATCATTCTATGATTCTATGATTAAAACTGGTATAATTGCATTCCCTGGTAGGTTCTTGACCTCTACTGTGACTTCAATTTTACAGGTGTAGACTTGTCTTTCAATTACATCTTTGCAAATCATCCTTCAGTATCAATAGAAGATGGAAGTTGAGGTGATCTTTGTCATGCTAAGGTGGAACTGGTCGCTGTCATGGGGAGCATTGTGTATGGATTTTGTACAGCTCATATAATTTTATGTATTGTCATATGATGATCATGTTGAAAAAAAAAAAATTCTTACTTTATGGACCAGTCATTCAGCAATGCACACGAAACTGAATCTTTGTCTGCAGTTTTTGGTGTCCAGTGACTGATGAATAAAATTGAACAATGACAAAGAAAAATACAAGAAAGTATCTGAAAACTAAATTGTAATGCTCAGCAGGAGGTAGAAAGATCTACTGAATAATTTTTTTTCAGTACTTTGGTTACCTCTTCTACTTTACCATACATCCGGTCTCATTATTTGCTAATAGCACTAATAATTATTACTCGTATTAGATTGCCTTCTCATGACTCTATGGTGCCTGGTTAAAGCATCAGAAGTTGTTGATTTGTGTTTTAAGTAATTCAGTGAAAGTCATTAATTGAAAAATGGAGAACATTTGATTTACTTTAAGCACAAGTACTGCGACCAGTATTGTGGAAGTATCCTTTCTTTTTTATGATAAACAGATTTTTTTCATCTCCCACTGCACAGTAACAGGGACATTGTTCAAAATGAAAACAGCAATGCTAATTGTAATTAATGCATAAACTTATTTACATTCCTTTTTGCATGATAGACAGCTAACTGATGCAACAGTCTCCATATCTGTCGACTTGTAGATGCTGGAATGTTTTGGTTCACAGGAGAGGTGTGGTCCTAAAAGTCCTGGCAACAAGCATCATAGACTGTTTACTTGGGAGCAGTAGTCTGTTAAATAAGGGATACACCTTTTATTTTTTACACAGAAAATGCTGTTAGTGTAAGAACCTGGCACACGTGCAGTGCAGTGCAGATCTAAATGGTGGCAACTTTTGTGTGAATCAGGCAAGAGTTCTAGCAACTGTCGGTTCAGCCTGTACTGATTCGCCAGCCCATCATAACTTCATACGTAAAGTTTTTCTAATGCATGGGATTCTGCTGGCACACATGAGAGAGAGAGAGACCCAAAGTTATACTCTGTTCTATGGCATTTGGATGGCATTTGAGATTTTTACTGAATAAAAAACTTTTAAAAATAGTTTCCACATCCTCAGTTCACAAGGTAATTATCTAATAAAAAAAGGACAAGGGAATTAAGAATTAAATATGAAATCCTTTCCTACCTCTATGCCATATGAAGGTTAATAAAATTTGTTTTCATAAACAATAGCATGGAAGAAATCTTAGTTGCAATATGTTTGCACTAGCAGATAAATCCTGGTTTCAGGCTTTATTCTCAATTGGCTTACTGATACAAGTTTATGTCAGACATTTAGGGTGGGAAGCTGTATATATTAAAGCGCTGACCTTAACGAGAGTCATGCAGCTAAAATCCTGCACAGTTCTTTTAAAATGTCAGGGGTTAATGTTATTTAAATGCAGTATTTGGTGGTTTAATTGAGTCATGCTTCGTTGTCTTTTACTGCACATTAATGCCAGTGAAACACTGATTGTTGACAGAAAGTTCTCTTCAGCGAAGTATACACTGACATATCAGGCTACTGTAGAAAAATAGTGTGCAAGGCAGAGCAGTCATACTCTACTGGAGTAGGATTCCTGAATGGTGGCAACTTGCATTGCACTCTGACAGGAAATGTGAACTATGTGTTTTTTCTTGTGTATATTTTCTGATTGCCTCTTGAAAGGACTGATAAGACAGAATGGTTAGGTCTTTAGATAACTAAATTTATCTCAAGGTTTTTGTTTTTTTTTTTTTTTTTTTTTTTTCAGTCCTTGAAAATTACAAAACCAAATGCAGAAGACAGATTTGGTACAGAAGCATCTTCTGATAGCTTTTGTAAGCTTGCCTTAGGAGACAACAGTGGCTTTTCATCTTGCCTCTGTCTAAGTTCAGAAAAAGTAACTTTGTATTCTTCCTCTGAATACTTCTCAGTGTTACATCTCCGTGCCAGCCTAAAACTGTCAAGAGGAAATTGGTGCTGGTTTGCAAGTGAGATATAGAAAATGCTATAAATTGTTGAGGCAAACAAACAAAAGCTTTTGAGAAGGAATATGGGAACCAGTAAATGCTGGTGACCTTACAAGAGCTTGTGTGCACAATGGGTGGAGTAGATTTTATATTGTGCTTTTGCATGGTAGAATAACTATTCCAAAATAACTGCCCTCATATGGACAGCTGTTACATAGTTCTTATTTTGGCTGAAGTGGTCTGCATGCTGTTTGTCTAGTCGCATGGGGCTTTGTTATGTTTTTGGGCTCTGTGCTTTCCAGGATTTTTCTCATGACTGCAGGGTCCTTTCTGGAAGTCATTAGAATTCTGTGTCTTGAAATGAGTTTGCAAATGTTCATGAGTTACAACTTCTTTTTTATTATTATTTTTTGCAAACCATTGTCATTTTTCAAGTTGATGTCAACCAGCCTGGTTGAAGTAGCAACTGCAAATGGACCTAGCTTATGTGAAACTTCTGATACATTATGTGAACTTTCTGGTTCTTGTACTATCTTCTTAGGTGGCATCAGAATATAACACTTGGGCTCCTAAGGGAATAACAAAGTGTTTAAATCTTGCATGAGTGGTAAATCACATATAGTTTCTGTAGAAAGTCATAACAGTCAGAGCTTCTTAGAAGCAGCAGCCTTTATGGGTTTAAGTAAATAAATTACTTCTGGTGTCTAAGACATTGTGAAAGTGGAACCAGATTAACTACTTCACAGTAGAAATTTCTGGTAAAGTTTGCAGATCTGTGTCCTCTGAGGTCTACACCGAGTCCCTTGTATACTATGGAGAGCAGTATGGTTCAGTGGGCAGGGCCTATAGAGCTCTGACCTGTGAAAACTCAATTCTCATGTCTGCTATTGGCTTAAAGGCAAAAAATAAATTCTTCCAGCCTCCAGAAACTCACAACTGTGCTGCAAAGAGCACTGAGCAATACATTGGGGTGAAGCTGTAAGGACACTTGTGGGAACCTGCCATAGCTCAGAGTCTAGTTGTTCACATGTTCATGTATGAACATTTGAATTAGGTGTTGGTTTTTTGAGCATTTTAATGCTTTATTTTATTTAATGTATTCTTTAGCACTCTGTGGTGTATGTGCTGCTACACACACTGTGCGCGTTGCTCTGGACTCTTTATTTTATCCAGAAGCAGTCAGGTAGAACCAACTGTTGCTTGGTGAATTCTTGAGTCTCTGTTAAGGCAGTGTGTTAAATTATTAGCAACAGAGAAAAGGAAACATGATGATTACCAGTAAACTGAGAAGAATTTGTTGTTTGTTGTTGTAAATAAACCCTTTTGTAAAAGGGTAAGCCAAATCTCACAATCTTAGGCTAACTGCAAAGCAGTGCTAGTCATTTGGTTAAAAAGCTCCAAGAAGAAAGGCATGTAAAACTTATTGATTAGAAAAACTGCGCTCATACTTTCCTAATAGACATCCTGTTCTAGAAAAATTACATATAAAAGTTGAGAATAGCTAGAAATAGCTTTAATTGTGAAGGAAAAGAAGATCTGGGAATTTCTGGATGGCTTCAGAGGGCATCAGGTAATGTGTAGCCTTGTTCTGTTTATTTCTGAAGAAGAGTTTTGTGTGATTTTTGGCAACACATTAGGATTTGGACACCCAAACCTGCCTGTGACTCTCTATAAGAGAAGAGAGCAAACCCCCTTTATCTTTCATGTCAACTGCTACTTAATAAAAAATCAAACCCAAACAAACAAAAAACCTCCCAAAATTTCCAGCTTACCCTTCCAGACGGAATTCTTTTGTCCACAAGCTTGATTGTAAAGTTTAGTAAGCAACAACTTCTACACATTTTTATACAGTACTTTTAAAAGTCTTTTTTGCCATCTCTACTGTATCAATGTCCTGCTGTCTGTGAAGGTACCTTTATTAATTGAAAATGCAAATTTCCTCCAGTGTGAATTACTTAACTTCGGCAACTACATCAAAAGTCTTCATTAAGTATTTCTGCAATACTTACTGTTTGTGTTGCATTTCTGTACCCATGTGATTGGCTGAACACTACACAGGGAAAGGTAGGGAAATCAATAAATGTTACTACTAGGTTATTGGATTTGCTAGAATTTCAAACAAATTGCTTAAAACCTAACAGAGAACACCCTGACTGAAGTGACTCTGGAGTAACTGTAAATTTAAAGGGAAGTGATAAATAGGACCCTTTATGAATTACTTAATTTTTTTCCTGTAAGCTAAACTTAGAAGATGCTAGTTTTCTACATATATAAAATTAAATACCTTTGTTAGTGGATCTACTGTCCATTTTCTTTTTGGGAGAAATTTGCCTACAGTGGTCTCCCGTGGTCACAAGTTCTGACCAGACTACAAAAGGATGAAGATTCAGAAGCCATCTAATGCCATTCTCTGCAAAGGAAAAGTAGGTTTCTTCTCCTATCAGAAGCCATCTAGTTTTACAGTGGGCTGAGCAGAACCGTACGATTCTTCCTATTTCAGCAAAAATGTTTCTGTCTCACGTACACACACAGCTTGACTTCCTTAAGGGTACAGATTAAACGGCTGGGGTTATTTGAAAAGTGTCTGAAGTTCTTTTCCTAGCCATAAAGAATTGCACTATAAAGATTTATAATTTGAAAGGGAGGAGTTTCCTCTTTTTTTGGTGCTGCACAAAAAGACTTGGTTTCTTTCTGAGTCTGCAAGAACTTCTTACAAAGTTCATGGGGCAGTTACAGTTCATCGTGTGTGCTAGTCAAATACAAACTTATTTCTCTGAGTAGCTGCTAAGTATCTTTTTCATTAAACTAGTTGTCTAAGTCACATCCAATTTAGATACTATAATTTTGTATGGAAGTCTGAGGTTCTCAGAAATATACAAGTCTTAGGGACCTCAAGATGAAATGTGGAGAGCTAGACCAGAATCGTGACTGCAGTTCTGAGAAAAGTGATGTGGTGGTAATTTCTGCATTACTTTCACAACTTTGTTTAAGTTTTTAGTTTTGTTTTTGGTGTTGTTTTTTTTTTTTTTTTTTTTTTTTTTAATTTTCCTTTTTTTTTTTAAATTTCCAGTTCTTAGTTTCCTGTACGCCTGCTTTATTCCTCTTACTGTGTGTGTATATGTATATGTATATTTATTTTCACAATCAAAATTTGGCCTTTTCCAGAATGAAGGAATTCTCTCTGAGAATGAAGAAAGGAAAAAAAGTAGATTCAGCTTGTGCAGCTTTGAGTGTTTCTAGAGCTGTCTCTGTATTAGAGCAGAGTTTAAACATTCAGTCGGAAATACAGGGTCACTCAACTGGGTTGTAAACTTGATACTGTAGTTTCCTTGTTCTGACTACCAACATGAATCAGTTCTAAGCAACACTTTGACACATTTTCTTTGCCCCAATTATTCATATAGTGAGGAGTTTGTCTAAAAAGTAGTGTTTTGTCCCAGAGGACAGCATTATTTTACCATTATTACCCCAAACCAGCTGCTTTTCTTAAAACAATTAAATACATTTTTCCATATACATGTTAACTAAAAAGTTTTAAGATGGGAACTTGGGAGACTGCAAAGGTGGTAGAAAAATGGACATATTTCAAATCAATCCATTCACTTGCCACATCTATGAAAAACATAGTGTGCAACACACAATAACGATGAGACAGCAGTACACAGGCATACAGATAGCAGTCTAATAAAATTTTCGAGGGGGTCGTTCATCATTGTGAAGCCTGATGTTTATGTCCACAGCAAACAAAGAGGATGAGCACATCCTAAAATTGCATTGTTCATTCTCTATCTTTAGCTTACAGTACCCAGGACTGTTTGGTTTGTTAAGCAACTGTTCATATTTTATGATGATTACTTCACCTGTTTCACGATGCCACCACACGAATGATATGATCATTATCATGGGTCAAGAACACAATCATAAAATTCACAAATTATTGCAGCAATCACAAAATGGTTGAGATTGGATGAGACCTCTGAGGTTCATCTAGTCTGACACCCCTGCTCAGAGCAGCATCAGCTAGAGCTGGTTTTCTAGGACTGCTTTCAGTTGGGTTTTGAGTATCTCCAAGAATGGAGACTCAGCAACTTCCCCAGCCAACCTGTGCTAATGCTCCATCACTCTCACAGTAAAAAAAGTGTTTCATGATGTTTAGAGGGAACCTCCTGTAGTTCAGTTTGTGCCCATTGTCTCTCTAGTTCTGTCACTGGACACCACAGAGAAGAGTCTGGCTCTCTCATCTTCATTCCCTCTTGTCAGATTTTTATACACATGCGTGAGGTTCCCCTGAGCCTGCTTTTCTCCAACCTGAACGGGCCAAGCTCTCTTATCCTCTTTTCATATGAAAGGTGCTCCCCTAGCTTGAACATCTTTGTTGCCCTGCACAGGAGTTGTTCCAGTATTTCCATGTCTCTTTTATACTGGGGGACCAAAACTGAACATATCATTCCAGATGTGGCCTCCCCAGTGCTGAGCAGAGTGAAAGGATCACCTTCCTCAACTTGCTGACCACAGTCTGCCTAAAGCAGCCCATGATACTTTTGGCCTTTTATGATGTGATAATGCATTGCTGCCTTATGGTCAACTTGTTGTCTGTGAGAACCCCTAGATCTGTTTCTGCAATGCTGCGTTCCAGCTGAATGGCCAGCATGTACTGCTGCTTGAGGTTATTCCTCCCCAAATCCCTCCCGTTTCTCCTTGTTCAACTTCTGAAGTTTCCTCTCTGCCTGGTTCTCTGGCCTCTTGAAATCCCTCTGAATGCCAGCAAAATGCTCTTGTGTATCAGTCACACTTTCCGTTTTTGTAACACCTGTGAACCTGCTGAGGAAATAACTCCTCTGGGCCATTAAAGAAGATGTTGAACAACACTGGACCTGGTTGTTCAGGCACATTTTAATCCACTTCACTTATCTAAGCTGTACTTTATCAGCTTGTCTATGATGATGTTACAGGAGAGTATGTCAAAGACTTCACTAAAGTAAACACCATCCACTCTTCTTCCTTTATTCACCAAGATAGTCACCACATTGTAGAAGGCAATGTGGTTGATCAAGCATGATCTTCCCTTTGTAAATCCATGTTGACTATTCCAAATCACCTTACTGTCATTCATCTGTCTGGAAATGGTTTCCAGAAGCAGTTGTTTGTCACCCTCCTAGGGACTGAGGGGTGCTGAAGGGCCTGTAGTCCTCCAAATCTTCCTTCTTGCAATCTGTGAGGACTGAAGTGATATTTGCACTGTTCCAGTATCTGTGAACTTCTCATAGTCTCTATGGCCATTGAAAGACAATTGAGATTAGCCTCATAGTGACATCAGCATCTCCCTTGGCACTTTTGAACTTATGTACAATCACTTTTTTAATGTGTCCCCAGATCCAGTCCCTCTTCACTGAGGGTAGGTCAATCTTCCTTGCTGCAGATTATCTCTCTGCTGTCAGGGGTCTGGGATTTCTGAAAGCAGTTTTTCCTGGTAAAGGCTGGGGCAAAGAACGCATCAAGTACCTGATCCTTCTCTGTGTCACTTGTTACCAGTTTCCCAGCTCCAGTGGGCTTACATTTTCCTTCTGCTGGTCATGTACTCCTAGAATGCTTTCCTGTTGTCCTTCACATCCCTTGCCAAATTCAACTCCAGGTCCACCTTGGTTTTCCTAACCCCATACCTGTGTGATGGGACAGCAACTATATAGTCCTCCTGGGTCACTTGACCCTGCTCCCGCCTCTTGTTCAATTCCCTTTTCTTTCTGAGTTCAATTGCTTGAATAAAATGGCAAAATCTACCAGTAACTGTTGATTTTGTTGATTAACAGAGAGGGGGGACAAAGTCATATTAACTGCTGCTATGTGCTACATGTGACCAAAGATCAGCAGAAATATGGCTGCTTGTTGGTAGGCTATGAACTGTTCAACCTTAAACCACTTTCATTTTCGTGAACTAAATTATTATCTAGAACTCCTTGGGTTAAAAAGATAGACTGTATCCCAAAAATATATGGCTTAATTGTATTAGTAGCAAGGAAAATTTCTGTGTTTTTGTCAACTGTGTTTTAGGTTTTGCAAATAGATATGCAATTCTATCTACAGCTGCAGTTTATTCTTATCAGTTTTTTTGTATGAAGTGAGAAATTCTGAGAATATTAAGGAAATAGTATAAAAATTGTACTACTGTTTAATAGATCCTCTCTGCAGCTTTAAAAAAGAATACTTCAGAAACAAGTGGTAATAAGAATGGATAAGATAACACATGGTTGAAAGTGGAATTTATAGAAACTGCTGATGTTCAGAAAATGAAGGGGCTGGTAATAGCAATTAATGATTGTGAAGTCTGCTGCTCTGTTCTGTGAGATGTTAAAACCATGTCTGAAAAGGAGAGAAGATTAAAATATATATTGATTGGCTGACGGGCAAAAGGTAAGGTTTAAAAGCAAAGAATTGACTAATATGCGTAGTATTAATTAAACTCTTCTCATCATTGTGAATAAACAAGGGCTGATAACCTGTATCTGTAAATTCCTGAATTGATTGCAGATTGAGTGTACTTCAAAGGCCTGTGCCATGTAAACCAGAAATCACCTTCAGAAGGGTCTTCTCCTGCAGCTTGGAGGAACTGCAAGACACAATGTTTTCTACTGCACAATTTTAATTCTGAGTTTTCCTGCTGATTTAATAAGCAACACACAGTGGGTGAATTGATAAGATAGGCCTAAAAGTGTACAAGTTTGCCAGGAATAGCTAGCATGTCTTCCATGAGGACAGACAACACAGGAAAGGCAAGTGTGTTAATTTAATCAACTGTCGATAGCCAGATGAGACCAGTTATAAAATATTTGGATTAAACTTGCAAACATGGAGACATCAGGTTCCTGTTGAGAAAGTAAGGGTGGTGCTTTGGAAGCAGGGCTAATAAGCCATGCAGAGGCTAAGGTGGGATATCTCCTGTGTGAAATCCTAACTCTGTTGAAGTGAATAGGAATTTTGGCCTTTTATTCACCAAGACCTGTATTCTACCCAAGAAGGATTAGTTGCCTGCTAAGATGCCCAGTGCTTTAAGGAATGTTTCTCAGGCAACGTGTGCTTCTCATTGTTTCTCTTGCCTTGGGAATAGATCTTTTTACTAGGAGAAACAATAAAAATACTCAGATTTTTTTTGAATTTTCTCTAAGACTTTGGAAACCTTCTATAGAGTGCCTCTGGCTCATTTTGAAACTGCTGCAGCTATGGCCCAAAGAGCTTTAAAGGACATGTCTAAGCTGAAATACTCCCCACTGTAAAGTAAGTGGAGCCAAGTATTTTGCCTTCTTGTCATAAATGGGTCCCGTCTCTCTTATCTGTGGTTCTCTCAGATTTTGTTCTCTCATATTTTGACACTTAAAATCTAAAAATCAGAAGAATGAAACCTGTATCAGAAGAGTTCAGTGAACTTTTGGGTGAAAGTGTCTGCCTCATGACTACTTGATGTCCCCAGCTTGTATGCAGGTTACATATATATTTTTTCCTCCCATTTTTCTTTCTGTAACTTCTCTATAAATATATTTTACTGACATTAAAGACTGTTCTGTTACAAACTGTTGCATGGCCAGGAAAAATCCATAGCACAGTTAGCAAAGAAATACAGCAGAAGAAAGTGTATCCTTTCTTACCATTAGCTGTAGGCATAGAGGAATTTCTACAGTTTAGCAGAGACCTTAAGTGAAAAGATTTAATTGAAGCTCAACCTGTGTAAGTAAGGTTGACTCTGCTTTGCGTACTAGCTAGTTTTGGTATCTATTTCAGAATTCAATCAACAATCAGGTGTCCCAGAAAGACAGAAACTGAGCTGCAGCCTGGCCACCTCCACAACACAGATCCGGAGAGGGCAGCAGGGCTGCAACATCCCTCATCTTCCTTTGTTGTTGCACCATCCTGCCTCACCCAGAGAGTTGCCACTCTGGCCACAGAGCGTTTCTGCAGTGGCTGCTACAAGCATTGACTGGCATTTGTGACCCCCATGCTCTTTGGTGAAATAATAGCTTCACTTTTGACAGTCAAGCCTTGATGCATTTTTTTCCCTTGAGATCTTTGCAGGTAGGAGGCTGTGGCTGTCTTGTCCAACTGGTCACCTTCTCTGAAGTACTGGGTCTCCCATTCAGGGTCACACCGCTTTAGTGAAGCCAAAATGCACTGACACCATTGTGAACTGTTAGTTGTTTCTTGCATTCCCGTCACATATTCAGACAGCAGTGCTATGTCATCTACAATCTTTTTCACCTGCTTCCCTTCAGTTGTATCTGACGCCCTTATTAGAGTTTTCAATTGATTTCTGCTGCTGCATCACCCAGTCAATTGCAACACTGCACAGTGCAAGGTTTAAACAAGAAAAAAAATGCTGCCCTGGTTACTCCCTATAAGCTACTCAGGATTCCCTGCTGTTTGTTTTCACATAATATTCAGGGCAGTTGCTGGCAAAGCCAATGATCTCAATAGCAAAGTTGCAGTGGTAGCATCACTATGGAGATTTCCCTCTGTTTCCCTTGTCCAAGTTCCAAAAAAAAAAAAAAAGCAAGGAAGTTGATTATCACACTGTTTTCTGTACTTAAGCACTGTCCCATATTATGTCAAGATGTATCAAGCAGGGGAGCTTCATACTGACGGTGCTAAGGCATGTATTTCCAGAGGCATCAATTAGCAAATTAGCAACCCTACCTCTTGAGACAATTGAACAGCTTTCTTGTATTTTTGCTATCATAACAACATGCGTTACCTGGTGCTTTTCATCTAGTGAGCCTGCTAATACATTAAAACCACTGGAATATTTGACTGCAAATCTGCCATTTGCAGAAGTAAGCTGAGGAACAGAGAGATTAAGTGACTGCCCCCAAATACTGGTCAAAAATGAATTTTAGCATAGACTTAGGGGATACAGGCTTTCAGCTCCCTTTCAAGACACCAAATTGCACCTGGGCTTTGTGTTGCTGTTTCATGTGCTTTAAAAAGGCATGCAATAAATTCAGTAGTAATCTATGGCTGATACCGAAGAAAATTGAGGTTGAAGAAGATTTGGTATTTTCTTCCTGGTCAGTTTCAATCAAAATTGAATTGTAGCTGGCCTTAAAGATAAATATTTCTATTCAGCTAAATGGAAGGAGAAACCTAGCCCTGGCAATCTGTTCATGGCAACAGTCCCCTTCTCTTCAGTGGTTCAGAGAACCAAGTTCTTGGCTTAGTCTTGTTATAATTTGTAAAACATCTTAATTCGCCATTCTGTTTTTAAGATACAGTTGTACAAAGGAGGGAACTAGGATTATTCCTGTTGTGTCTTTCATAGTGCATAATTTCAGTTAGTTTCTTGTGAAAAGCATCATGAGGAACGGGTGAAAACCTCATGTATAATTTGACTTATGATAAACTGTCTGAAAATGAATAAATATTTTTGAAAGCAAGAAAAGTGCATTTATTTGCCCTTTAAATCCACACACAAAATTGGCACCAGTTCTCCTTTCTGTTTGGTTTCTTTATTCTATCGTGTTAAGAAGTGGCCTGTGCTGCTAGTATCTGTCAGGTTCCCCCATTGTACTGGAAACACACTGCAGCTTGTCCTGCTGGAGATGTGCAGACATATTGTATTCAACTCTTACTTTTGCTGAAGATACACACTTACATCAAGCTAATGCAAGGAATAATTAGGAGTAATAAGGGTAAAGTCTAGCAAATGATTAAAACCAGATGGGGGTTGTTGTGCTGTTTTGTTTTGTTTTGTTTTGTTTTGCTTTGCTTTGCTTTGTTTTGTTTAAATAAAATTAGTGTTCATAACTGATTTATTTATTTAATGGGCATCATACAGTTCAGAGAAAGAGACCCCCTAGGACTAAATCATCTTGTCTGGAGAAAGAATAGAGGAAGAAGGAGAAGACATGCGGGAGTTTCTTACGGGCCCTGTGTTTCCTTGCAAAGATACCGTATACAGATTACATAGTCTGATGGTGTGACTCAAGGATCCTGGTGTAGTTTCGCCTTTCAGTGCCAGGCTCCCAGTCCAGCACGTTTCCATCTTCTGAAGGTGGGAAGGTGCTTTTTCTTACCTGTTCTACCTGGATAAGAACCAGTCCACAGTAGCGTCCACAGACCTGAAGATTGTACAAAGTTCGTTGGCTTTGTGACCAGATGCCACATGGAGTGCAGGCTGAAGAAGATGTACAGAAGAAGGATGTGTGGCACTAACCTGATACAAATGTTAACGTTTAATGAAATAATGAGGTGGTGCTGTGGCAGACAGTGTTTTACTGGGAGGAAAAAGCAACAGCAATGAATTTCTAAAATTGTGTTGAGCCAACTCAGCATGTCTTTTTGACCTGTGATGGTTGGTTTTCTGTAGCACTGAACACAACCCAACTATCTGTTTGCATACACAAGATGCTGACACCCACAGTGCCTGGCAAGATTTTGCTAACAGGGCTTTTACACCCGTTCCTCTTCCAACAGAAAGAGAAGCAGCAGAAGTTTTTGACTATACAACTTTTTTTTCTCTTTTTCCCTTTTGGTCATGTACATCTAGGTGTCTGCTGCTGTAAAGCCTCTCATGCCTTTCAACTATCATGTAAGAACCAGTATGTATAGTTGGGCTATTTGTGCTTTCTACTTTGTCTGGGTTTTTCAGAAAATTTGGAAATTATTTAGAATTTATTTTCAGAAATTATTTAGTATCTGTTCTTACATGGGCAGGGGAAAGAGAGTTGCAAGTGCTGTAAAAACGCTCCAAGATTATTATTAATTAAAAGAGCGAGAGGTTGGAAAGTCATTAATCAGAATAAAAGAAGAAAAAAAAAACCCAACCTATAAATTTAAGTCTTCCTTTGTGGTACTTTCACAGTTTCTTCTACCTTAGGGATGCCCTGGCTAGGAACTATGATTCTAGTACCAGAGGATATTTTCAGACATCCCAAACTCTGTCAGGAAGTGAAATCCAAAGAACAAACCAAAAAACCAAGCCTTCTCTCAGTAATACAGTTTTTTATTTTTTATTTTTTCTCCAGAAATTCTTGAAATGCCTTTGTGTTATAGTTACCCTTTTCCATCCCTGGGGAGGTGGATGTAATGTCTCCAAGAGGCAGCAGAGCTGTTCCTGGCCTCCCCAGAAAGAGAGTTCATTCTGCTTTGACAGGGATGTTTGGAACACTGTCAATCCCAGCCATTTTTGAGAAGCAGGTCCCCAAAATGTGGTTGTCACAGTCACCGTTTGGAGTGGAAGCGTGCTGTGGCTTAGAGTTATTGCAGAAATGTATGTGTGCTATGACAATTTAATATTTCTACTACAGTAAATTTTAGGCAGGCCAATGCTGTCTCTATTAGTAACTCCGCAGCATCTAGCTGATAATGCTTGCACCAAGGTTTTTACTACGCTTCAGGAACTCAAGGCTTTTTTTGTCAGAATCTTGCAAAACCCAAGATAAGTTAATTAGCAAGTAAAAGCTGTAAGAAGGCTTTAAACTGCAAATATGGCATGATACACACCTTTCAAAAAATGTTGCAAGTGAAACCCCTGGCATATTAATTCCTGTGAGCTGTGTAAGGCTTGAACGTAGACTAAATGGAATACATCCCACATGGCAGGAAGATGCCACAGTGCACTCGGGTAACCAAATGTGAAAACTTACAGGTGTTGCTGCAAATTCATGTGCTGATAGCTACGAGCAGATCAGCTTGGCGTAGTAAACAGGGCTGGTCTGGAGACCTCCCCTGGGAAGAAGCTGCTGGGAACACGTGGCCAGATTGTCAGGCTGCGATGTGCTGGTGCTGCCCGGGCGGGCAAAGGGTTGTTTGGTTGGGGGAAGGATCTGCGGGGCCCTGGTGGCTGAATGCCCCATGCTGGGCTCTGCCTGAGGTGCCAGCAAAGCTTGGCGTGGTGGGTCCCGTGGCCCTATGTAAGCAGATGTCCACGGGATAGCTCACGAAACTATAATTACACACAATAGTGCAAATGTTTAATTAATCAGGTCTTGTGTCCTTATTATCCCCTCACTGGGTTTCACTAATAATGACCCAGAGGAAAATTCTGCTCCTGTTTCTGAATTATATTTTATTTACAAGGGTTTCATTTCTTAGACAATTTTTTTCTCTCAGTCCTGGGTAGCACTACCAACAAGAAAATAAAATTCTCATGTCCTTTACAAGTAAAACTTGTGACTGGCCTTAAAATTCAAAATCAGGGAGGGCTTTGTGCAATCTCACATGGTTCCCTTAGTAGAATAAATTAGAATAACTTAGCACTTAATACGTCTCTTGCCTCACATTCACAAGATGCATAAATATTTGGCTGTAATCCTAACACTAATGCTGAGAGGAAAAGAAAAGAGGTCTTGAAGGAAAAGCCGTTCTGGATAAGGAAACAGAGCAACCCCCTTCCAAGTTGGTTTGTAACCCATATGAAGAGTTAAATCGCAGAAGAGTGGCTGGAGCCAAAACTGAAGTTCCAGCCCCCTTGGCTGACAATGCTCCTGCCATCCCCAAAAGCCAGTTGCTGGAAAGGAAGTGTTAAAAAGGATATTGTTTGCATTAAGGGGCTGAATTTTCCACTGGGTAATCATCAGTGAAACCCAGTGAAGGGCAAATGAGGATGGCAGGGCTGATTAATTAAACATGTGCTACGGTGCTAAGAGCAAGATTTATGCTATTGGTTTTACAAGAGTCATTGATATTAATACTGCTAGTAGAAATTTTGAGCTGCTGTTTACGGTTTCCATTTGTCACTGCAAAACTGGTTTGTTAAAAGTACAAATGTGGGTTGCGGAGTATTGCTGAAATGTTGTTGTTTTGCTCTCTAAGTGTTACTCCTGATCCAACAAAGACATCTTGCAGTGCTGCTATTAAATGCTCTGTTGTACTGTTTCCATTATAATCTCCTATTCTGGAGGCTTTTAAACCTGATTCCAAAAACTTACTTTGGGCTAAAATCCACTTTACAAAGATCTCCATCCAAGACACATACATTTGCTTATGGTTACATGAGTGCACTCACATTTCTGCAGATATTATATGGAACTTTCTGAAAAATGAGAAGAAAAATAACAGTACATGCCTTTGTAAGGTGTAGGAATGCAAATAGGTATCTATCAGTGATCTGTGAAGCTGCATACACGGTGATGTGTGGCATTGCATTCTGCTAAAGCCAAATGACACGGTCTGTTCAAGCCTGAAAGAGACAAGTGTCATTACTGAGCATGGAGTAGAACAAAATAACTTTCGGGGAATAACAAAGGCTATTGTACATTGACACTCTCTCCTCTAAGCAAAAAGAGGCTTTTACAATGCTGTTAAGTGTTTTCATTACTTCCAGGGTAATATGCAGCACATTCAGAAGTATCTATTTCATAATTAGTGTTAGTAGAGTAGAAGCTGAACACCCTTGCCCTATAAGCACGGTTTCAGAAATGTGTTTATAGGCAACACTGCTTTTGTTCATCAGTATGTCACAGGAAATATGGCAGTAAAATATTTAGTGGGGTGGGTGAATGCATATCTTGAGTGGAAGGGGGGGTTGTGTGTTGCAAATAAGTTTTCTCACACCATGGAGAGCCTGAGTGACAACCAACTAGGTCAGTGTAAGTTCAGCTTTTATTTTCCTGATAACACACTCATGTATTTACTTTTCCCATTACACTAACGTGGAACACTTTGTTGAAATGATGTCTCTTTCTCTGGGGTAATTTTTTCCTTTCTTGACAGAAAACTCTCAGTAGTCATGTATAGCCCAGACAAGTCTCTAGACTTCGCAGTAACTTTGCAAGATCTCTGGACTGAGGCAAGCTTGCCAGGCTTTGTGTGGGGTCTTCTTGGCCAGCCTGGAGCTTTGCTTCAGTCAATTTAGCTGTAACAACAATTCTTCCAATGAGCAGGTGACCATTGCCTAAGCTGTTTTACTTTTGCTTATCTTTGCATAAGCACAGAATAGCCTTTTGTTTATTTTTTTATTTTATAGTATAAAAGTATTTTACACCTTAGCTATAATTCTGTATTCTATAGAATGTATATTTTGCACCAAATGCAAAATTTACGACCCTATGATAATGATGTCATTATTATGTCATTATATGCACGTCTGGTATGAGCACAGAGGTGTTGGGAATGGGAAGGCAGCACAGAGGTGTACAGGTGTGGGGTAGTAACAAGAGAGGGAAGAAGCTGGCACTGGAGACCCCAGGACTATAAACAGCTTACTGCTAAAGAACTGGGACCAGAGCCGAAGTAGCTAGAGGAGCAACAAGCAACAGATATCTCATCCACCAAGTACAAAATACACCATACAGAATAAATTAGGACTTAACATGAGCTCCAGAACAATAAAGAGAGAACCCAGTGTAGAGGTGTGTCACATAGATGCTCCTGCTGATCTGAGGACACCCAGGGGCTGTGGGGGCATCAGTACAAAATGAGGAAAAAGGGAAGATGGTAAGAGGTTTTCTGTAGTGATATTTAAACTGTATTACTAAGGATATGTATTTTGTGTTAATTAGATCATTTGGATGATGGGTGTTGGCATTGTTCAAGCTGGACTACTTCTTAGAACCGCTTGTTATTACTTAGTTACACTAAGCAGCTAAGGGTTTTAATTACAGTAACAAGAAATCCTAGGCTTTACTTATAAGGTGTGCTGCCCTTTTTGCCCCATACAAGTTTTTGAGTGTAACATCAAAGCATTCTTGGCAAATAAGGAGTTGTTTTTTGTTTGTTTGTTTAAATGTTCCTGTCTCATGAGGGATTTAAGGATTTAAGTAGTATAGCACAGATAGCACCTACCTTGATAGGGGAAATGAATTAGCATTTTCCTAGAGCACTCTTCTTCTTATATTTATCTTCTTAAGGCAGATAGCAAGTGAAAGCTTTGTTGGAAAATTCATTATAATATATATTTTAAAATACCGAACAGGCTAAGCCAGTAAGCTCACACAAGTGTCACCCTTGATCTAAACTGAAGAAGTTTATGGACACCTCGGCAAAGACTGAATCTTCAAGCAAACTCAGCAGCTCTAAGTACATGCCTGGTGCTGGGGCATGACATGATGTTTATGAAGTTATGGGTACCTATTATCTCCTCTGTTGATCTGGCAGCAGGGGCTAGCCCCTGCAGCCTCCTGGCTCGCCATCATCCTAGGGAGCTCAGTGCTGAGCAAAGACTTGGTGCTGGTACTGTTGGCTGGGTAATATGTCATCCTGTAGTCTTCACTAGTGTCATGTCTCCAATTGTTTGTGTGAGTTACTTGTGTTGACAAGAGTGTCAGCACCCACTGGTACAGGGTGCCTTGCACTAAACCAAAAAATAACTGTGAGGGAGACTAGTCTGAAACCCAGCTTGGCAACAATACTTGCACACCAGAACTGTCTCACGGTGATGACAGCTGGTTTTCATGGCAGAAGCAATGAGGTGTGTCAAAGCATCTGGTGAGTTCAGGCACCTCCTGATGATAGTGCACCTCTGCTGATTGATTACCTGCAATGTATGCAGGAGGGATTTCTTCTTCCTCAAACCTTGGCCTGTCTGTCTGGGACTGCTAGGTCACTAATGAAGCTTTCCCTTTGTCATTTGCACTTATGAAACACAAAATAAGTTCTGGAAAAGCATTGACCTTGCCTGCCTATAGATTAATGCAATGATTTTCATGCAGCAGGGCTTCATTTTGCAGTTTGTGTGGGTATGGCATGCCTGCCTGAAGTCTTGCGTCTGTCAGTTCACCGTTGACAACGTATCAGTGGATAGAAGCATGACTGCTGAGTTCAAGCAGTGGGGAGACCTGTGTGAATTTGTAATTCTTGTTGTGATGGGCTTAATTCCTTGAAAAGGTTTTTTGCAAATTAAGCTGCTCACTGCTGCAGAGCTGTTCTTTCAGGTGTATCACCATAAGCCACTGGGGAATTCCAGAACAACTAAGATCAGTCACAATAGTGGATTTGTTATGAGTGATGCAAGGACGTCTGCTCTCTTCATCCACTGTGTTCAGGGTGGGCACCAAACACCCTACAAACTAAGCACCTTGCTAATTTGGTGGTAATAAATAATGTTAAATTAAGTGAAACTTTTCTGATGTGAAAAATGGTTTCTGGTTCTATATGGCACATAAATATGGACTGAAGAATTTATGAACTCCACCTGCAGTTGCAGTTGCAACCTGGACTTCCTGTTCATCCCTCAAGAAACCAATCCTGGCATGTTATCAATTTTGCATGGCATTGTGAGGAAGTAATGTAACCTTTTTGTATCTTGGTTTTCCTTGTTTACTTTATTTAAAAAAAAAATTTTTGCATACTTTTCATGATTATATGACTTCAATAACAATTTGATGACAACTTTTATGTTTTCAAAGGAGCTGTATTTAAAAGAGGATTGCATATGTAAGCTTGGAACATTTTTTTATTTTTTTATGAGTGGCTGAAGATTGGTGTATACACTTAACGTCTTAGAACAGATGAAAAGGTTTGGTCAGGTGAATAATGCTGCTATTTCAAGAATATTTCAATGTCCGTTGTCCTGTTGAAAAACATTCCTTTGTGAAGTTTTTCATAAAATCTCATTCCTTTTAAAATGACATTATGTTTTCTAATTATGCCTTCATTTTTAAAACTGCTATTTTCTTCACTGTTTTTGCCATGTTTTGCAGCTACCAAGCCACTGCCTAGACACCAGCTGCTCTGCATACTGCCCTACCAGCTGAAGATGCACTCAGGAGAGTAACCCATAGCTTTCAGTAGATGGATAACTTGAGTGGGATTTTCAGTCCAGGTGACATATTCTGCCAATGTCTCACAGCCTGGTTCTGGAATTTCCAAAAATTTTACATACCAGTTGTCTAACTTAACACGTGTTGTTATCCAAACCCAGGGAGTTTTAGGCTAGACTTTACTTTGGAAAAGATAAGTTGATCTTAGAACATAAAATCAGTAGTTTTTTAGATAGGAATTGTCTTGACTTGATTACATTTGTTATGTGCAAACAGAATAAAATCTGAACAAGCAATAAGTATGCAAATGAGAATGAAGGGGTCAGTCACACAGACTAGAAAACATTTTTAAATGGGACCATCTGCGACAAAAAAATCTTACTTGCTACACAGCTGTTCACTAGCTGCCCAATGAACTAAAAGTCTAAAGTGCAACTATGGTTTAGGTTTCTGGGGAAAAAAAAAAGGCAAACTGTTGTTGTTTCTCAAAAGTTTGGCAGAAAGGTGAAAATAAACACTTTTTCTCCCAAAGATACAAAAATTATTAGAAAAATAGAAAATAACATCAGGGAATGTGAGTTAAAAGGCAGGAAAACCAGGAAAGTGATGAGGAAAGCAAAAGTTCACAAAGGGATGTCTATGGAAAAAGTCTACTGAGAAACAAAAGAAGTCTGCAACAACCTGCTGGTGGTTGGTACAGTTACTGTTTATAGTACAGGAGATAAAACATTTCAATAAACTTCTTTGTTACAGACTTGACAAAAGTCCCTACTTCTGTCATGTAATGCTAAACACTTCTCAATTCTAGTGATAATGAAGATGATGTTAAAGAACATCTTTGAAAATCAGATTGTTTAATCACGTACTGAAAGAACTTGCACCAGCGAATTCTAAACAAAATGTCTGAGAACTCCGCTGAGGCACTCACATTGACTTTTTTCCCCTAACAGTTCATAACTGTTCCAAGAGAGCAAAGCAAGTACTGGGCCAAAATACAAAGGAGTTACTCAGCCTGCTGTTTTGGGCATTGGTGCCACATCAAATAATAGAAAATCACCATAGGCCCTGAGTAGAAGGCTGATATTTCTATTAATAACAGTCAGCATGGGTTAAGAGAAAAGATCTGGGGAAATAGCTGGTGTATTTGTGACATTTTAAAATGCTGTTGATAAAAGTAGCGTGCTGATCCAGTAAGCTAAGGAGTCTCCGGCGCACTTTATTTTGTATTAACATGCCATTTAGTTGAAAGCCTAGAATGGTACCAAACCAACATTGCACTCAGATAACAGACAAGGGACAGGTCTCAAGAAGGTAATTACAAATGCCTGCTTTTCTCAGGCTGCAGATATTTAACTTAGCCTGCTGCTGCTTAACATTTCCCAGAGCAATGACCGTAACTGTAGCTGATAAATGTTTGCTTGTTCCACAAGAGTTGGGGGACAGCAGATAGTAATATTTGTTATCCGGTATAGCCCGGACACAAGAAAACAATATACAATAAAAGTGATCATATAATTGAGGGACCCTACCATGGAAAAAAAACGCTGTAATCATCATGAGTTGTGCTGTGCTCAGCACCCACAAGTCTGACACTGAACCTTCTGCAATATTGCCCACCGTTGGTCCCACAGTCCAGGTGGAAGCTGAGATACAGAGAAGGCTCAGAGAGAGGCCCTGGGTGATGCTAGGCCCTGAGGGCAAGCTGCTGTGTGCAGTGGCATGGAGATTACTCCATAGGACCATTTTTTTTTGTATTAGCCAATCTCCTAACAAGATTAAGAGATGGGAAATTGTATTTAGATAAATTCTGTTTAAAATTAAATCAGTTCTTCAAAATGGTAGTCTCTGAAAAAACAGGGGTCATAATTTATACCCAGGAGGAATTATTTTGGTCAAGATTTCTCTCTCTCTCTCTCTTTTTAATTTTTCCCTTTTCTTTAATAAAAAAGTTCATTGTAGTTCAAGGTTCAAGAACATGTGTTAGACAAAAGCAGGCATTTCTTAAGGGAAGTTCATTGTTTTTTATTATGATGAGTCCATTCTGACATTAAACCTTATCGATCTATCCATAGGGGCTAAAGTCAATATTTAGGCATATCAATTACAGGTCTGACTTTTCAAAATTCTTCATTTGATTTCATTAACCTTAACTTCTGGTTGTTATTCTACTTCTCATTGATTACTTGTAAATATAAAAGAATGAGAATGCATTTGTGATTATGACTACTGAAAAATTATTATCTGTACCATTATCACAAGGAGACAGAATTACATATAGTCTTAATGTTTTGTATATAAGTATATTTTTTTAATTTTCTAACAAAAGAAGAGGATACTGGTAGAGGATCTTTCTTTCCTCTGATGAGTTACATCAGTAAATCTTACAACTTGTTTTAATATACTAAGTATTGTTTATTTTTCCAATGGAATTGATAGAATAATATAGATTGCCAGAAGTTTCATTTACTGCTATTTTGAATTGACTTACGTTATTGTGTTAATTCTAGAGACAGGCTCTTAAAATAATCAGATCTGTGATATTGTTAAAGGCCTATTTAAATCCCACTCTATTTCAAGCTTTCTGTCTACCACAGTTAACTTGAAGTTTGAAAGTTGCTTGTCTCCTGAAAACACTGATAGATACTTGTTTGTCCAGCTAAAACACATCTTCACTATTTCCATTTGATCTCTCAGCAATAGTGCCAAAACACCGATTAAAACGAAGTCTGTAAGTTTTACAAACGTGCTTTAAGTGGAGGAAGAAACTGGTTATGTTTCTGTCTATATCAAAGATCACAACATGGTTTGTGCCTGTCATACCACACCAGGTATCCTCAGATGTTGCTAAAATTAATAATCAACCTGTTCCGGGTGTGGGCATATGAATGGCTGTCCTACAGAGACCTAAGCCTGCAACTCTTCTTACTGAAGTCCGTAGGACTATGCAAGTAATTAAGAGTTTTCACATGTGGACTTTACTGTAAAGAGGAAACTTGGTGTTCATAGAGTGTGGTTGTGGTTTAATTATATTTTCTGAATGTTTTTATTAAATGACCCAGGTATCAGACTAATTTTACTAGAGTAGGCAAACTGCTCCAATCCCTAGTTTGATTCCAGCACAGCAGTACTTTGTAATGTAAAATTGAAAAGTATGTCTTATTGAAGACATAATGTGTATGAACTGGAAACTTTATGTGACCTGTCATTGAGGGATTTTTCCAAACACTATAAATTGTGATGTTGCTTTTTAATTTGCTGCTCTTATACTTACAGTTCCTTCCTAATGGCGTGACAAGACTGACTGGTGAAAAAAAACAGAAAATTGAAATCCAGAATGAAATGTAAAGAATGAACATGCACTGATATTTAAGAGGTTTGTTTTTTTTTAAGTGAGCTACAAGACAAATTCCTTGCAAATGATACACCCTGTGGTGGTAGGTACATGTAATCTCCTGAAAATCCAACTTGCGATTTATTGAATAACAAGTTCAGAGACATTTATGACTGATTATTTTGTCAATTATTTTGTCCTTAGTACATTCTGGAAGTCTCCATGGCTAAAGAAATAAGGTAAAATTTAGCCAGGCTGGGAAATGATTGCATAGTAGTTTGCATCCAGGACTGTGGATAATAATAAGCTGTGCTTATTAACCAAAAGAGTTTTGTCTTTTAAACTGGCACAGATCAGGTATGGCATGATGTCATTAAGAAATGCTGTTTCCAGGTAGCACTTCAATTTAGGTACATGCATAAAATTAGGTACCTAGTGTCTTGGTGTCAGCTGAGATAGGGTTCATTTTCTTTCTAGTGGTTGCTGTGGTTTCAGATTTGATATGAGAGGAATGTCAATAATGCATATGGTTTTAGTTGTTGGTAAGTGGTGTTTATAGTATTCATGGACGTGTTCCCAGCTTCCCATAGAAACTGAGAAGGGGCATAGATAGAACAATGGAATGACCAATGAGATATTCCATACCATGGATAACATGCTCAGTATATAAATGGGGGTTGGCCAGGATTGGGGCAGGGGGACTCTGCAATCCCTGCCTGGGTCAGAGTGAGCAAGAAATTTACTAGATGGTGACAGTGTCTTGTGTCTTTTATGTTCTTTTACCATTATTATTATTATTATTATTATTATTGTTATATTCCTTTTCCATTGTTTTTCTATTAAACTGTGTTTATCTCAACCCCTGAGGTGTCTTCTTTTTTTCCTTTCTAGCTTTTTCTACTTCTTCTCCTTACACTTCTGGGGGAGCAGTGAGGGGTAAGCAAGATGCTGTGTGGTCCTAGTTGCTGGCTTGGGCTAAACCATGATACCTAGAGCACTATATTGCTCGAGGACATATGTAACAAGCCTATTGCCAAAAGCCTGTGAAAGTCTCCCCTTCAGTCATAGAATATTTCCAAATGAGTNCATGCTCAGTATATAAATGGGGGTTGGCCAGGATTGGGGCAGGGGGACTCTGCAATCCCTGCCTGGGTCAGAGTGAGCAAGAAATTTACTAGATGGTGACAGTGTCTTGTGTCTTTTATGTTCTTTTACCATTATTATTATTATTATTATTATTATTGTTATATTCCTTTTCCATTGTTTTTCTATTAAACTGTGTTTATCTCAACCCCTGAGGTGTCTTCTTTTTTTCCTTTCTAGCTTTTTCTACTTCTTCTCCTTACACTTCTGGGGGAGCAGTGAGGGGTAAGCAAGATGCTGTGTGGTCCTAGTTGCTGGCTTGGGCTAAACCATGATACCTAGAGCACTATATTGCTCGAGGACATATGTAACAAGCCTATTGCCAAAAGCCTGTGAAAGTCTCCCCTTCAGTCATAGAATATTTCCAAATGAGTTGAAAGCAAAAGATCCGCTTCCCTCAATGTCGTTGCCCTCTAGTATCACTGGTGATGCTTCACAGCCAGTGAGTTGGAATATATGCTACAAAGTAAATCCAGGGTTTTCTTTCCCCACGTACATTATCTCTATATTATTTAATATAGAAATTAAAGTTGCTATCAGTTAGGGTTAGGTACAAGAAACCCATGGATGATAATGTCATCAGCGTAAAGCACTTAGGTTAGGCAGAAGCACCACAGGATCAAGGTGGCTGTATTGATCTCAAAAGGGCTTTCTTTACTGCAAAGGAATCCAACTGGAAACAAAGATGCAATCAGTCAAATTCTAAAAAGGTCATACCCAGTTCTGTTCAGCATAGGAAGCTTTGCCTTGGTCTTGGAACTTGGTGTGATTCAGGCCTTGGGGTAACTCTGAAGCATTTAAAGGCAGCTGTGCCCCATCAAGCCTGGATTCAGGAGAATTTTAGTTTGCATCACTGGAGGAAGTTGTCATCTGACATTAACCAGCAATGACATAAGATGGAATAAGATGTATTTACTATCCTATGTATGTATTTATATAAGTAAAGAATCAAAAAGTAACCTACAGGAAACTTAACTTCCTTATCTGAATCTTCATGTTTGAAGAGGAGCTAAAAAATTACCAGTAAAAATGATTTCTTCATGTAGCACATTTGAAGACCAAGAAGACACAATCACAGAGCAATAAAACCTTAGTGCCATTTGGTGTTATTTAAAGTAAATATGAGGACACACTTCCTACACAATTGAACATAGTTGGAGTCACCCAGGGAGAAAACAGGGAGCTAATGCTTTTTCTGAATTGGAACTTTGCCACAGCCTTCTGTTGTACTGGAGGATGTGTTAGGTGAGGTTTTCCACAAATACTGAAAGTAGGCAAAAAGAGAGCAGTTTTGGCACAGTTTTTTGCTAAAAGTAGGAAATAGGGTGCTAAAAGCAGTGAACCAGGTGTGCAGGCCCTGATGATACTGTACTTCGTAAGAAAACTCAAGCAAAATCAAATTTCCTCTTTCAGAGAGACTGAAGGGAAGCCTTTTATGAGGAGGACTGTGCATTGGATCCAAGTGACAAGTCTGTAGACACGACCATGCTCCTCTATTTTCATAAGACTGCCTGAAGATTTTGCAGAGAACTCATGCATGGTCAAGCTGAAAAAAAAGAATGACAACAACAACAACAAAGAAGCCAACAGAAAGCAAGCAAACAAACAAAAACAAATAAGGAAAAGAAATAAATATCTATAAAGAAATAAAATGAGTAGCAGCAGAAACAACAGCAAGGAAAATTCAGTTTAAAAAAAAAAAGAAAAAAAGAGCCAATGATCGTTTCTGTGAACTCCAATATTCAGGTTTTCTATAAACACCATCTAGCTCATGAAAATATGTTGTGCCAAAAGCATTTGAGGCAAATAAACAAATAAATAACATGTGGAGACCCAGTTGGTCACTGTGCCAGAACTAAACTTTGAACCAATCTACAGGTCTAAATATGGGAAAGGGCAGGAAGGGGGGCGGGGAGGGGGAAGGAAAGAAGAAAAGATCCTTTGTTTTCTTATGGGAGGGAGAAACCTTATTGCTCCAGGCAGTCTCAGGGAGAGTTCATTGTTGCAGGACACTTTGGCATTGTGGTGGTGCTAGGTTCCTGCTCTTTGTCATACTCCATTGCAGTATGGGACTTGATTTGACAAGCAAAGGGTTTCTCTGAAATGGATTCAATTTGATGGTTAGCATCGCATCCACCCACCCACATGCAAAAAGTCCCAAGGTCTCATCAGTCACGGATATTTTTCTGAAAAACATTAACTCCTAGAGTCTCCCAGGAACCATGACAAAAAAAAAAAAAAGAGCGCTTTTGCAGTGACTTAGTCAATGAAACTCTGTTTTTATCACGGTGTTTTTATTTTGCTTTCTCGCCAGTCTGAAAACATAAAAATATTCAAATGTTTTCTTGTCTGAAATGGAGTGGAAGCCAAATATTTCCCCCAGCTTTTTATACATGTGCAATATTTAGGCATTTCTCTACTTTTGACAAGAGGACTAATTAACTAAATATGACCCACCACTTCCTATTAGCATATGCTATCAGAAACTTCGTGTATGACAAAAAGATGGGTGTGTCTTTTCTCCTATCACAATAGGATTTTGATGGATCTGCCTAACAGCATGGTTGCACATCCTGATATAGACCATTCCAGCCACAAGAATTTCCAGTGAAGCTGATATTTATACTTACGTACCAGTCTGTGTAGGTTTACCCAGTTGCTGACCACCTTACAGATGTAATGGAAAACCCAATTCCACACATAATGTGATAAATGTAATGGTAAACTCTTGCCCATCTTGGTGGTCAGGGACGAGGAAGAAGCTGCATTTCCCATTTCTGGAGTGAGCGCTAGTAGTCAATTAAAAAAAGGAAAAAAGCAAACCTCACCTCTTGGTCCAGTAGAAATTCTGTGCCAGGCACAATCACTGAAGTATATGGGTCATAGGCGTATATAAATATATATGTATACATGTTAGTTGAGAAAATTTATTCAATATTCTCCTGCTGAGAGAGAAAACTCTTCTGTTGTGACTGATACATTTGTGGGCGCTAGAGCCAGCTGAGTAAAGACAGAGGAGGTGTGAGGAGAAAGGCACCGGGGACTGAGAAGGGAGCATCTGGGGACCTTCAAACAAGCCAATGATTTCAAGGGATATAACTTCACAGCATGTATTAAAATTAAACCAAGAGAAGTAGCTAGCTGATGGAGGATGAAACCTTAATGCTCATAAAGTACAACTAACTCATTTAAAGTGTCAAGAGATATGTTAGTGGGTTGACTCCAAACCAAACAACACTGTCTCCTTGTTTGGCGATTACTAACTTTTGGTATTATTAACTTTTGCTAACTCTTAGGGTGAGCAAGGCATACATCCTCCTACTTAGCTATGTTTATTTAAATTGATTCTAGGATCTATTGTCATATTCTAATGGTCTGCTGAACACTTACTAATGAAAATATGTATAAACATAAAGTTAAGTAACTCNATCTTTTCTGTGAGGAAAGGCTGAGAGAGGTGGGCCTACTTAGCCTGGAGAAAAGAGAGCAGCGATCATATCCTTGTGTATAAATACCTAAAGCAAGAATGCAAAAAAGATACAGGTAGGCTGTTTTCAGTGATGCCCAGTGACAGGACCAGAGGCAATAGACACTGAGTGAAACACAGGAGATTCCCTCTGGACATCAGGAACACTTTTTCCCATGAGGGTGACTGACCTCTGGCACAGGTTGCCCAGAAATGTTGTGGAGTCTCCACCCTTGGACATATTCATAAACAATCTAGACATGGCACTCTGCTACTTGGGCAGGGGGATTGGACAAGCTGACCTCTAGAGGCCCCTTCCAGCCTCCACCATTCTGTGATTCTTCTACATGTGTGAGATTCCTGGATAGTTATTTATTTCTTGCATGATAGAAAATCTAGTTCAACTGTCTTCAGGTTGTTTGCTGTCTTCATAAGATAAATTGCATTCTGACTGGTATTCTTTGTGATGGACTTCTGACCATACGGTATTCATTTTGCATTCTGAAACATTTTTTCACCCCTAAATAGTTTATAAAGAGTTAATAAAAGCTTACTGGATATGTAAAAGAGGTATAAGCCTTGTATTTATAAGTGATGTGGGAGGTTATAAGCATGTCAAGAGGAGGTGTAATGCATGGTTCTTTACGAGGTTAGCGACTTATTGACTGACTGGATTTAAAAACAATTGGTTATTTATTACAACATGTATTAAGCATTTATTGTTATTTATAATTTAGTTGTTTTCCATTTTCTATTTTTACCAAGAAATTTCATGTAAAATTGTGCCCTCAATGAGAATAAAAAAAAACAAAGTAAATGCAGTGCATTAGAATATGGCTTACATATGAAAAGAATGACCTTTAATTATTATATTTTGCGCTTCAGTTTTTTTTTTATATCGAAATCATTAGGCCTGATTAGTTTGACTCATGCAAATCGTTATTACATGTACAAACATATTTCAGTCTGTCAATTTATAAAACTCAGATTGTCCCTAGAAATTGTTCAAGAACCTGATTTTATAGGGGACTTCAAGATTTGCCTCCAGGAGCAAGATGTTGAGTAAAAGTCTCGGGCTTGATCCTTTTGCTTTAGACTCCAAGAGGATTTTTTTCTAAGTCTGAGCAAAAAAAATAGCTGATGTGGTTGATCAGTATTCGAAAACGTGTTGATAAGCATACCATGAGTACAAGCTAAAGCTTGGCCTGAGTTAATGGGAAGCTGCTGCACAGTTCTTTTGTTAATTTCATAAAACCATTTGTTAAGAAGGACATCTAGTGGGTCATCTGGTTCAGCAGTCACAGTATCATTATTTGTTTTGAATTCCTAGCAGGTTGAAGGGTAGAAGGTTGGAAGGACAAAAGGCATAGTATGGAGGCTGAACTGCTGCCCAGCACACCTCTTCTCCTTCCTCCAGCTCTGCCACCGTGGGCACAAAGGCTTGCATGCAAACACATTTTCCAACCTTCTCTATTGAGAGTGGGTTTGGGTGACTGGTTCAGTCTGCTCAGAAGTAGTTTACTTTCCATTTGGTGCTACTTGGGCAGCAACAGTACAGAGAGAAAAATCCTTTAACCCACTCTCCTTCCACATTAAAATAAGCAGGATTGCAAAAAAATCTTCAGTTGGCTAGACTGAGGCCAAGATAAATATTTGGAGAACAAGAAAGTCTCTTTCTTGCCATTGTCAAGCGTTGCACTCCCATGGCGGGAGTTCAGTTCCATGAGGTCATCAGCCTGTGTCTTGGCTACTCGGCTCTACTCTGGGATGCAGTAGAGTGGAAAACGTCTATTCTGTCCCTAATGTCTCCAGCTGGCTCCTCTTTGGGAGTTGGTTTTTGGGCCACGTAGGAAGGAGACAAGGAACGGGCTATGTCTGCTCCGTGGCTTATTCCCTGCTGAGCTGTGCTGACCCTTTCCTGTGGGCATGAAGTGCACCGTGGATTGGCTGTACTGGTGTGTGCAGGGAGACTTCTCTCCATTGCTCAGCCATCCCTCAACTCCTATAGCTCATAATGGTGGTTCTGTCTTCCTCTGCCAATGGGCTGCTAGGACCCTCACCAGAGTTTGTAGGTATATGAGATTTTTCTTTCCTTCTTCTTGGAACTCAGCTGGAAGATGAGCCTGCCCTCCACAGCCTGTGAGCCATCCTGCCACTGCAGGCTCAAACAAATGGCCCCACATCACATTTTCTTTGGCAATAACTGCTGCAGTTTATATGCAAGTTGCTCAGCAGTCATGGTGCAGTTCATAGAAATCCCTTGTTGTTTCACAATTTCCTGACATTCAGGAACATGATGTTCCTGACACATCTTCCAAATCAAGATGCATCGTGCTTTTCCATAACACCATCATAATTTTGTAAGTGTCTTGTTTCAATAGTTGGTATAAACCCTTCTTCCAAGACAAGGAAATTCCTGTATACTAAGTCACAAGATCTAGTTGAGCTGACTATTTTTTTAACAGCAGCAACTAGAGAATTAATAGGCAGAAATCCAACCGCATCCACCACTATTTTAGTTTGTCACAGAGATCCTGGATTTAGAAACATGTCTGGACTCTTCCACTTACCTTTCTCTAGGTTCCAGTCACATAAGATCCCAACTCCACCATTCTGCAGTGTTAAGAAGACTAATGTTGACTTAATTAGTAATGTCTCTGATATTATGCTTGCTGAAGAAAGTATCCACATAACAGATAGCTTGAGTATGGTATTTTTAATCCAATACTAGTCTTTGACTGGAAGGGAATTATTACCTCCTACATAGAGCAGTTTCACCACAGTGGACCTATCCCTCTGTAAAGCTCAGTCCACTGAGCAGTCCTGAGGTACAGAATGCTCTTAGCTCTCTTCACAAGATTTATTTTTGGTTGTGGTCTGAACTTCGCAGGGCTGGTCCTCTAACTTATGGGAGAATATGGCCTGCAGGCTCAGAGAGAGAAAGAATGAAGTAATTTGATGAAAAATGGTGGTAAACAGAGGTGGCTTCTTGAAAAGGATGAGTCTGACAATTTAACAGAAGAACAAAACCCCGCTGTTTCCACACCTTCATATGATTATGGTTCAGCTGCTTTGGCCTTAGCAGCAGTCCACATGGAGCTCCCTGTCAGCTGCCAGATCACATCTCATTCACTTCTGCATTGTGCCATTCCTCTCACAGAGAGAACAGGCAAATCAGAGAATTTCCTTTGCTGCTACCTCTTATCGTTTTAGCAAAGCAGTTACACTGCTGTCAGAAGTAATGGAGACCATGCCACTAAGAAAATTGGCTGTAATTTATTTATCAATTGTTTCTACATACCACAAAAGAGACCATCTACTTTATGGTTGGGTCTAAGCTATCTGAGAGCCCTTGAAGTTCATGGTTTTCCGGTATTCTAAGTTCTACTTATGGCTTTTCCTGTATATGACACAAAACACCGCCCCTGTGGTCTTCAAGGCCGATTTCTTCTTTGCTTTCTTTAGTCACAAATCATTCTGAGGCATCCCTTAAGTGCATTTGTATTGTTAAGTGCACCGGCCTGATTTGGTGTTAATTCAATTTGAGTGCCCTTAATATCTTGCGGGAGTGAGGCAATGCATGCAAGCTGTACCTTGTAAAAACAGGTTCCAGGTCTGCCTGAGAGCAAAGCACCTTTCCCACAGCAATTTACCAAAGTTGCTGATAAAATTTTCATAAGGAAACCTTTTTAGTCTGACCCTATTGTGTTATTCTACCATTAAGAGTTGGGGAACTGAGACTGTATTCTGGTGACAGTTTATCACATTCTCCATTATTTTAGTGTATAGACAGCCTACTGATGGGTCACAGCCTACATTCCTTCTTCTTGCAATGTGGAAATGGCTTTCAAAGCCAGAGCCTGGAGGCCCGAGTATGCCAGTTGCAGCATGTGTGCGTCAATATAACTGAAGTGAACTCTAGATAAACTAGTCACCTCTAACCTTCAAATGATGGGAGATGGGACATTTTAGTGCATTTGAGGCAAGGCAAAGAGCCGGAGAAGCAGAAATAAACTGTAAGAATATTTAGCCCTAAGGAATATGTAGAAGAAACAATATCATATTTTGATTAAAGACTAACAATCAAAAGAGAAAAGCCAGCTTTCAAGTAACTGGGAGAAGCAACGGCTATTTTCATACACGCGGACTAATTTTGCTCTCAAATGAGGGACTGCAGATCCTAAACAACTACAAAGTTAATTGAAAAAGTTTGTCTGATAAAGGTGAACCAGTGTATAATACCAAGAAAAGGGCCCACCTTCCTGACAGACACTAGTGTGTCAGACCCTAGAATTTGGAGAGTAGCGAGCTGCAGCAGGGAAGCTGGAGTGAAGGGTCCACCTGCTGTGCCTGTGATGCTCCAGAGTTCTGTCATGCTGTAGGAACACCTTTTTTTTTCCTTTTCTTTTCTTTTTTTTTTCCCCTCAGTTGTTACAGAAAACATAACCGAAGTAATCAGGGTACCATCTGAAGACACAGACAGATGTCTTCTGAATTGCTATCTAGCATTTTGAAGGAAAGCTGAGAACAAGACATTGGTTATGAAACAAACAGGGAAAAGAAGAGAGAGGAAGAGAAAGAGAGAGAAAGTAGGTCGAAGGGAGAGAGGTGGCAGAGGGAGAGGGAGAAAGAAAGTAAAAGAAAGGGAATCAGGAAGAGAAAACAGAAGTGGAGTTGAAAGAAAGAAAGAGAAAGAAAGAAAATATGAAAAATATCTGAGAGTTTACACTGAATTTAACTGAGGCTGAAATGGAGGTTTGGGAGCTTAGCCAGTGCGGCATGGCTGTTCAGCACAGGTACCTAAACACAGGGGCTGGATAGTTTGATTATAAGGAGCATCTTCTGTAACCTAGCACACAGTGGTAAATTTGTTGTGCTCTAAATTGCCTTTGGGACTCCTGCCCTCCCTACCAGCACGACTTACTGTCAGTTGCTGGTGGGCGAAAGCCTTGATCCTGCGTCCCATGGAAGTCAATGGGAGCACTGCCTTTGACATCAATGAGTGCTGGATCACACCCCAGGTGAAAAACAATAGCTTTGCTTCTAGTCCGGCCAAACTGATGAATAAATCAGAACCTTGCATGTGTGGAGTTTGGGCTGGTTGTGAGTGTCTCTTGCAGAGGCATTTTACAGTCCAAGTATGTGTGACTAAGGCAATCTGATTAATTATTGGATAAAGCTTGAGGCAAGCACAGAGTTACAGACACCAGCTAGAGAACTGTGTTACAGAGAAATTTATAATACCTTTGACTATCAGCCTCTTGATCTTCAGGGGTATTCAGGGAAGATGGAGATAAGGCAATTCTTTCTCTGTGTTTTCAATAGGGGAGGAAAATAGACAACAAATACTTGCAGCTGTTTCTCTCTCTGGCACTCAGTATTATGCTCCAACATTGTGCTACACTTTCCATTAATTTTGAGGAAGTATGCAGGTTCTCGGGAACAGTAACTGGATGCACTTTAGTATGTACATCCCCTTCATTGAATCACAAAGCTTAACTGTGGCACTGTGTTAGATGTTTTAAAAACTCTCTGTCACATATAAACAAGATACAGGCTGCAAAGGGCAGGGTAAAGTAGCCATAGGCCCTGGGTGTCTGTGTCCAGTCCTTCTTCATTTCCATGTACCACTAGGGCCAGCAGTGAGGCTTGTATGGCAGGGTGCTGCGGGAATGCTGAGCCGTCTGAGGAAAGTGCTTGCAACCTTGATTCAGCCTCAGGTGTTTTGTTTCAGTATTGGCCCTTTGACTGATCCGGACTCCCTCAAAGCTTTTCCCAGGTTCTGTATAAGGACTTGTGACAAATTTCTGAGAGTGCAGGGAGCACTGACTGACATAGCTTTGCTATTCAAAACACTGAGAAAATATATCCTTTTGGGTTTGGTTTTGCGTTTTGCATTTGTTTGTCTGGGTTGGTTTTGTTTTGTTTTGTTTTGTTTTGCTTTGCTTTTAAGTAACACTGAGGTGGGCACAGAGTTTTAGTGGACCATCAAGATGCATAGGTAAATCCCACGACAGCATCTGCAATGGCTACCCCAGACACTGTGAGTGAGTGGGTTAGGAGGCCCTTTCTGATGGATTAGCGGTAGGTCAAAGAAAGGCACAGAAGAAGAATCTTAGTTTCATTCTCTTTCTCTCATGCTATAAGGCAATTTTAAGAACTCAGAGGCACTGTTGCAATAGGTTCTGGGGTTTTTAAGAATTAATGGGTGAAGGTGAATTGCAGGGGAGGAAATTCTGTGTTGGCAGGATTTGTGCTACCCTTCAAACAACAGAGAGGGAAGGCTATGTTAGAGATACGGGACACAACACCATGCTCCAGAGTCTTCCAGCCTTATTTTGCTTCCATCTCAGGATAAATAAATGCCTCCGTGTATGGTGTTTTGAGAGAGAAAACTCTAGCTCAATCAGGGAAACAGTCTTTGACTTCCTAATCCAGTGAGAAATGGAAATGCTCTTCTCTCTCCCTTCCTCTTCATTAGTTTATGTACATCAGCTCTCATCATGTTTACCTGCGAAGTGGTTTCAATATTACTGCTATCTTTGTAGCTTTTTATATAAACACTTCAAGCCCTGTTGTATAGCTTAGATGGAAGGTAAATAAGCATTCAAATGAAACAGAAAACCTCAGGAGATCTAGCTGCCAGGACATAACTTGTGTAGTCAGGAGAAAAACAGCCAAAGCAAGAAGCTATGGGCCATGCCTCATGCTGACAGACACAGGTGTTTCCCTTGACTATTTTGAAATAAGGCCTGAGCCAAGCCCTCACTGCATGGTTTCAAGTGGGAATCCATCTTATTGCTCAAGATGCTAAAAAATTTGAGTGATTTACACACTTACAAACGTACTCTGCACTTCCACCGTTAATCATACACAATCCACAACAATGTCACTCTCTTTGTGCACCACAATGGAAGTATCTGTGTATCATATATTCAAATTACATTGTGTGCTTGAGGGAGCTCGTGATCCCCTGAAAACTTCTGTGGCAGCACAGTTTGCAAGCTCCACACGCTACCTGTGAACCATCTATTCTGTATGTGGCTGAAAGCCTGAATCCCTGCCTGGGATTATCTGAAAACTCTGGAACTTGCCAGCAGGAAAATTTGCAGCTAAACAATTACATTGTTGAAACTCTGACAAATCCACCCCAGTTTATGACTTTGAAAATAGGGCTAGGTGTGAGCAACTGAATATATTATACACCGTAGCGAGGCCTCCTGGGGGCTGCAATATAGAATCTGTTTACTTTGACTGACACTTTTCATTTTTCTTTTCTTCCAGATATTATCGCTGCAAATGATATCACTACTCAATATGGATTTTGTTCCTCAAAAAACTGTTTAGATATTTGGATAAACATCTTCCCAACAAGTTCTTTTGTTATAATGATGATGATGATGATTTTTGGAAGCAACCCAGCAATAATGCAACAGACAGCCAATACACTGAGTAAGAGCAAGTAGACCTGCATTATTACATCAGATCACATGGAGATGGGATTTCCAGAACTTCTCTCCAATGTGAAGTAGCTCTAAGAACTCCAAATCTGGACACAAAGGAGA
>VXBW01002069.1:111079-141396 GCA_013400375.1 Thinocorus orbignyianus | reverse complement strand
TCTCCGCATCATTTTTCTGTAAACAGAAGTTTAAATCCCCCCATGTAAACTGGTGACTTTTTGTCAAGAGTGAAATAAATCTCACTTAAGCACAGGGTGGCATTTATTCTGCTTACAGCCTCGTAAGCAGGTAGAGACAGTCTTGCAAAGTACAACTACTCAGAAGAAGGAAGATTCGTTGTTAAAGTCAACAGCAGTACTTCCAGACAGAATCAGTACTGGGGCATGCTGAGTTGCAGCATTTTTTTCCTTGCTATATTGGTACCAGAAATTTGAAATTCACTACAGTTTTCCAGTTCCTTCAGGAATTCCAGCATCTCTGATACTAAATGCCAGAACAGTGACTGGCACTGACTGGTAACTATGTTGTACATAGTCGTACATGAGTCTGAGGAGCGATTTTTTTATTTCTAGTTCTATAGGAGAAAAAGTAGAAGAGCAAAATTTCTTTTCCAGAGCATTCCTTGATTAACAAATAAATTATTTTTCATCTCACTCAGGCAGGACTAAAGGGTACCTTTTAAATACAGATGTGGCTGAGAGATGCCAGTTTTATCAGTGTGGGATTGAGTTGTAAAGCACAAAGTATATCTTTTAAGTATAATTTTGTGTAAAGAAAAGTATATTTTGGTCTGGTGCGTGAACCTTTTATCTACCTTACTCCTGCCATTTGTATTTTCTATCATTTGGAAGTATCCCAAATGTTTCTGCTTCTCTCTGTGTCGTTCTATAGTTCCTTTTGTTCAGCAGCCAATACTAACATAACTTTCTGAGAGTGAAAGTTGCTTATGGTTTTGATGTACCTGTACTGTACAGTATTTGACAAGCACTCAGGGTGGACACTGTGCTTTCCAAGATCCTTAAAAAAAAAAATCCACCTGGTTCATGTTGAGGATGGATGATTTCTGTGTTGAGTTCTTGCAGGACATAAGAAATGTAGAAGAGCCGCTGAAGTAACTTCAAAGCTTATATTCAGTGGGCCAGTGAACTCACATAATAAACTTCAATTTCTCTAGTCCCTTCTTGAATACCAGTAATGGTCCTTGCTGTGCAGCAGATGGGGAAACAGGAATGCTGCACAGGGGATTGGGCAGACACTTCCCATCAGGAACTGCAATACTTGCTATGGTTGTTTCAGCAGACACTTAGGGTGGATCTCAGAGAAGCCTCAACTTCACCTGCTTACTATGCTGCTCCTGCTCCGGTACAGAAAGCAGGGGTGACACAGACCAATTTACTTTTCACTTGTCTTTCTTCCATTCTAATTACTCCTTCCTGTGTGGGCTCCCTCTGGCTGAATACCAGCAATGTGCTCTGATCCCTGAGGATGTAGCCATAGGACTGAGGGCACAAGTACCTTGTGCTATTTCTGGACTAAGTGATGTTTCAAGTCCTATGCTGTTACACCCCTGTGGAACTTCTCCCATTAGGAGGGAATCCCCAGAAATTAAATTAGGACAGCACTGGTACAAATGCAGCACATGCAAAAGCTCACATTTCTTCTTTTCCTTGGATTTATGATGTTTGTTCATGTTCTGTGATGTAAATGGGACTAGAAGTTTATGTTACTGCATCTTGTAAATAAAAATATTTTCATGCACATCACATTTTCACCTTTATTATAGGTGAAAAAAAACCCCTGTAAAATAAAACCCTGGAAACAGAGAACAAGGTTCAAGTGACTCAATGATCTTTTCATGGAGTTCTTCAATATATTTACTGCCGCATGAGAATTTTCAAGGCTGGTCAAGCATTCAGAGCTGTCCCTGCCAGTGGTCAGTTTGTGCTAAATCTGGCTGATGTTTTGCTGAGGACTGAAAAGAAAAAGACACTAAGCAGTTCCTGTGGCAGAAGTGGCTTCCTATTTTTGTCTTGGAACTTGAGTAAATTAAATCACAGGCCTTCCAGTAAAGGACAGTTTCACCTGAAAATATTCTACTATCTCAGCAAGTACTCTGCATGCANGTTTAAGGCCAGGCTGGATGGGGCTTGGAGCAACCTGCTCTAGGGAGAGGTGTCCCTGCCTGGCAGGGGGGTTGGAACTTGATGATCTTGAAGGTCCCTAACAACTCTAACCATTCTATGATTCTATGATTCTATGATTCCAAGCAACATTGTAAGCAGCACATATAATTTACTTCATACTGGAAAAAAAGGTAAAGTTGTAGGGGAACTAGTAAACTTGCCTGTTTGAGAGAAGTATACAGCTTGCTGGCTGGCCCTGGTAGTCATTTACTTAGGGTTGCCCCAAAATATTCATGTTGGGAAAAAGTGAGTGTACTTGACCAAAATGAGACAGGTACCCCCAGTTATTCCTGGTTTGTGACCACCTTTGATTCCCTACCATTACTTCTTTTCCCAACTTCAAGCAGTAGAAGGAGGGAAGATGGAATTAGGGACTGTGTGTAATTATCATTTACCCTGCCTGCATTTCCTACAACCCACAGAAGCTCAGGCTTCACGAGCAAGCGGAATCAGAGGAGCCCAGTCATCACAGTCCAATGGTTTTGAATTTTGTACATGTAATTTATGGCAACAGCTAGCAGCAGACACGGTGTGGTGATTTGCTGAGGGTGTCTATGAATAGTGTCTTGTTTCCAATGTAATCCTGAGGAAGAGGCTATGGAGAATCTACCTAAGACCTAGAGAGTATTTAAAACCTGCCATTCACCCCAGAAAGCCCCTCCTCACTGTGACATCCCATGTCAGCTCCTTAAATCAAACCCTTCAGACTCAGGAATGAAGTAAATAAATTATAAGCTTTATTGATTGTGTCTGCTGTGTGAATGTTCTTTAGCATTGACCAAGCAGTTCAAACTGTTGTCCCAACATGGATCAGGCTCCTCATAAAACCTGAAATGGCTACTCAAGAGGGAGCAGAAATGTTTTCTTTCATTGATCCAAGGTTCTGTCAGGGAGGGTTTTGATCTCTACAACTTTACAACATCCATATGGTCGGGAATGAATTAGCTGTCTCCTTTCAGTGGGATACAGGATCAGGGTTTTAGATTGGAGAGAAGCCCACTGTGATAGTCTTTTTTTAATTATTATTTTTTTAATGAATATCAGTGAATTTCACATGATTTTTGTAACCATGGACCTAGTTTGTCTCTCGCTTGGTCTGTTCTCCTCTCTATATGACTCTGTTGACTTCAGCTAAACCATTGGTATAAATGTATCTCCAGCTAATGGAGATAGTGCTGCTGGTTGCTGGTTAGGGGTTATTTTGGGGGAAAGGACTGTTTTTGCTTCTGCTTTAAAGCAAGGAGGTGTGGTAAATCACAGGCATCTTTCTTGGGATGGAGATAATAAATCACTCTTCTCAGGTGAAATCTTTTATTTATGCTTTGGGATTCCATTTCATTGAGGAAAGGTATGTTCTATTGGCTTCAGCTAGGCTGCACTTTAGCAAATGATTCAAATCAAGCTGACACTTATTAGTGAACATGTTGAACACTTTGCTCTCAGGCACTTCACTGGGCTGCCACCATTCTCTATTCTTCACAGATGTTTGTTCTCCTCAGGTTTCATCTGGAAGCAAAATCACTGCCTGCTCCTCATGTCAGTGGGAAGTCAACTGCGAAGGGCAGCTTGATTTTAGAGACAACGGATCACTCAGTAAAAAGAAAAAAACCCAAAAGAAGTGCAGATTAAATAATACGCTCCCAGATCAGCTGTAATGCACTCCCAGATTATCTTGAGTTTGTTGTTCTGCTCTGAATGTTACCAAGCAAACCTCTTATTATAATTTGTTATGTTCTGAGCCCTGTTCCCATGCTTTGTGTTGTGCAGTACACCTACAACAGTAGTGGGTCTAAATAGAGTATCAGCAATATCATACAGACCGTAAATTATTTAATTGTTAAGCACCAGCTGTTATTATAAGTTGGTGTTCAGTTGGAAAAACCAAAACCAAATCTTGAACAACAACAACAAAAAAATAATTGCACAGATAAGTAGTTCTAGATGCTGTCGTTTCTCCAGGAATACTCTAAATTAATCCCTACACAGTTCGTTCTAATTTTTCTTTGCACTGCATGCACTTGGGTACCACTCAGATAAAGTGTAATTCAGAGGCAAGAACCTGAAACTAAGTCCTGCTGCCAGGGAAGAAGAAAGCAGTGGAAGAAAGATCACTTACACAGCCTCTTGGTCAATTTCTAGGTTTATTTGTGTCTAAAAAGAGATGTAGTGTTCTAATCCAGTGGATCACAGGTAAGTGTGATGTACTTGACATGGGAGAAAAAAGAGTCAGCAGACCAAGAGAGCTGGTAAACTTTGGAAGACAGCTGGAGTCTCTGTCCCGATTGGAGGTTCTAGTGGTATAGGGCATCTCTGCATGCAGGCTACATATCACAACAGACAGGTGGTTGCTGCCAGGTATGACAATCTGCATGTGTCCAGGTGTCCCTTTAAGATGTCTGGAAACTCTGAGCCATTCTGGCAAAAGCGAGAGTGTGTGGTCATCCAAGCTGATGTAACAGGGACACACAGCAATGGCCATTTCTTACTGCACAAGACGTAGCTTCCTGCTGGCTTTCCTAGCATAGACAGTGGAAAAGAACTGCAGAAAAATGAAGGTTACTTGTTACAAAGACCTGACTATTTTCTTAATTCACTTTACTTTGTGGCAGTCATGGGGACCTTCCTACAATAAACAGAGGAGGCAGCTTGCCGTTTCCAAAATGGAAACTTTGTCAGCACTGTCAAGAATGGAATGCCTACAATAAGGAAACAAGCACTAGCTGTAGCATGAGTTACTGTATGCTCGAGTTTTGAGGGATCAAGTCCTATTTAGACACAGAGAGGGACTATGAGAAATGCATGACCTGGAAAGGTGGCCCTGCCATTTAAGAAGTTATACATGGCTAATAAACAACGGAGGAAAAATGTTCCCTTAAAAACACAGGTTCTTTTCATTTAACATTAAAATAATCATAAAAAGGAAAACGAAGTGGCAAAGTTTGTACTTCTTCTTTTCCTTAAACATTTCACTGTACTGCAGTATGTCGAATGTCTAATATGCCAAGTGTTTTAAGACACTAATGTATCTACAAAATTTGTATAAAACAGTAACTACTAAACCTTTCAAAATTAATTGTCCCTATCCTGTAGCAGAGAGACAAAACAGGAAGGCTATACTGCAACAGAGAAATAGCACATTCCACTGCCCAGGGTTCACTGTGGAACATACCAGCCACAAACTCTTTCCCCAGCAAGGTCACAGGTAGACTGGCTGACAGCATGTACAGTGTTGTGAACCAGGGGGCTTGAGTTCATGGGAACCTGTTTAATTAATAGGAAGCTAAGTAACAGGGAATGGACCATGGAAGTAGCTGCAAACTGATCTGAGGACCTGCTGGGAAGGGAGGAAAGTGACTGACTGGATTTTATGGACTTCTGTAATGTGCTCTGCACATAGCTTTAGGGAAGATGGGGCAGTTAATAACCTTTAGGAATGATTGATTATTAGCTGCATGGGCTAATATGAGCCAGAATATCTTAAAAAATGCTAAAACTGGCTGTGTCAAAAAATTGCAAGGCTTCAGGGGCAGTCTTGAAAATAAAGTTTCCTACTGCTTGCTTACATGGAAGAAACTTCCTTTTTTTCTTTTTTTTTTTTTCTTTTTCTTTTTTCTTTTTTTTCTTTTAATATATGTAAAATAACATCAGGAACACGAGAGGTCATTTTCCCAATTCTGTAAGAATACATGAACTTTTTTCCTCATGGCTCTTTATTCTTATCCTCTTTCCTGTCTTCATACTGACAACACTAAGTTAAAATCTTTGAGGATGTGGTTGTATCCAAAGCAGTGGAAAATACTGCAAGTAGGAGTCTATCAACTAGAAAAGAAAGCATATATTTTTATGATTACACTACTGAGAGATCAGCTCTCATAAATCTTTAAATTTGTGATTTTTTTCATGCTTTATCATTAATAGCAATATCTGTCTATATGATTGTGTTGATAGCAGTATTATTTGAGAAGGAATTTTTACTACCAAATACAAATATAGCATGTATTCTTTTTTTAATTATGTATAATAGTCAGTAAAGTGATACATTATTAAGAAAGGTCATTGATTGTGCCCAGGATGTGACAGTAAAATATATAGTATGTACTAAATTTAAAACTAGCTTAAGAGCAGTGTAGCATGGAATAATGCAAAACAAAAGAAGGTGCCAAAGTTAACAATAAATATACGAATAGAAAAAGTAGTGAAAATGATGCCCTTTTATCTGATGATAGCTCGACTGGATTCAGAACTGGAGATGTGAACAGCTTTTATGAGTTTGTACTTGTTCTACGTAAGATAACACATTGGTAGCTTGCAAGACATTTTTAAAATTTCCAGGAATTGATGAGAAAAAGGATCAATGAGATTATGGACCTACATAAAAATTCAGTAAGTGCCAGCTCCAATGAAAAACAATTGCTCCTAAGTTGATTGTGTTGTTTTGGAAATACTATATTAACTCTTTGAGACAGATCCATAGGATAGAAATGAACTCCCCCAAGCCCCACAGATCAATAACATCTGTCTGCTTCAAAAAGTCAGCACTCAATATTTCCCTGTCCTCCATGCCACATTGAGGTCCTGATCCTGTGATCCAAGTTTCAGCAGGAGGTTGTGAAACATGTTGTGACCACTATCACGGATTTGATAGGCTTAAGAATTTTTTATGGTGAGAGAGCAATCAAGTCATATATGATCTCAAAACATACCATAAATCTTCCTAAATAGATGTGATAGCTCTAAAATACTTTTTAAAATATTCCAAAGAACTTAATAGCAAATAAATGCTGAAAACCTTTAAAAAGCTCTGCTCAGACTAGGAAATATTTAATGAAAAAAAAAAAAAAAAAAGAAACATTCTCTTTGGTTTCCTTTTTTACTTGCACTTCTATTTCATATAGTAGGTTTAATGATTTTAAAAAAATAAGATAAATGGCAGATCACAGTTTAAATAGCACGGTTCATTGATTAATTGCTTTTCTGGTCTTCAGTTGATGAGATCCTTGCCACAGCTTCAGCATTTGCTTACATGGGCAATGAGTACTTGGAAATGTACCTTTTGCTGTTTAACATGACCAAGCAGCTGGAAACAAGGAATTAAAGCAATTCCGTGTGATCAGAGTGTTATCTGCAGAGCGTGTGGATAACACCTGCCAACTTGCACAAAAAAACAATTATCATCTTGTGTAGAGCAGCAGAAGACCATGGCAGAGGCTACAAAGTAGCCCACAATGAAAGAACACAAGCTAAATCTTTAACATTAGGAATTGAGAATGTAAATTGCCTCTTTTATGATCCCCCTTCTTAAAATAAATAAATAAATATTTTTTTTTAATGAAGCGGACAAAAACCACAGTGGTGAAATAAATTTCTTATCTGGTGGAAGTTCTGATGGCAGTGCTATATGGTATCTTACTTTTTAATGCTGTTATTTGTTCTAATTGTTTTTGTTCCTTTTTCCCAGACTTGAAAAAATTCTTCCTAAATTCATGGGCTATGCTGTGTTCCTGGGAGTCCCAGAGAGACCTTCTGCTGAGGGGAGCCAGCTGGTGCCACCATGGCCTAGGGCTGGCTGGGAGCACTAGCACAGTGCTCAGGGTGCCACTGGGCATGGCCAGGCAGCCAGCTACCTTGGTGATGCTCCACAGGAATGATGGGGATCTCTGCGCTGCACTCTAGGGAGAACAGCTGCTCTGGGAGGCGGCTAGGGGGAGGAGTGGGGCTTAGGGAAGGTTTCAGGGCTGTGCATAGGGTTAGAAAAAATGGCCTCTTGCAGGTTGTGTTCCTTTGATATAATGTTTTTAGGTGGCAGGGAGACGGAAGTGGAATTCTTATTTTGACCCTGCAAAACACGGGAGCATGTGTCCTTATATGGAAGGCTACTTGGTAGCTGGGCTAATGCAGTGTATCACCGAGATTAAGAGCATAACGAGCTCTATTAAAGCATCAGACAGCACAGGGATAATTACAAGATCCATCGTTATTAGGCAAGAAAAACAAATGTGTCATATAAACCCTAAAGCTCTAGAGCAAAAATCACTCACTAATTGAGCAGGGGGCTAGGAGCAAGCTTCACTGGAGGTCAGGCTATTCTAGACGAGTTCATTACATGCTTATTGCACCGTGCTCTGAAGCACAAGTACTCTGTGAGATTTGTGGAGGATGAGATGGCAGATGTCTCTCTGCCATAACCAGTGTTCCCACTTCATGCACCTGCATTGAGCTGCTCTGTGGGCTCCCAGGGTTGTTTTACTGAATTCTGGTCTCATACTAAAAAAGAGAGCACTTACCTCCCTCTGATACTAATTGGTTTATTCCTCCCTACTCCCTCATCTTCTTCTTCAGAGATGTCTTACCCCTGAAAATCACTCAAGTATTTGTGTGGAAAAAATATTTTGCCATAGTAATTGACAGAGTTGCATGAAATAGTAGTTGCTTTGTGACAAATTAGAGGGATAGTACTTCTGTGTTTCCCTTGAAGCCTATTCTGCCATGCACTCACAATGGCATTCCTTGAGAACATTAGAGATCTCTTTTCTTATCTAAAGAAACTAAAAAATATAGTCTATAAATTCATCAGCCGCTCTCAGTTTGGGAGGCTTGAACTGAAGGAGTTCATTGTAATTTAGAGGTGAATATGAGGCATACTATTGGAGTATCAGGGGTGATGGAGGAACCTTTTAAAAACTGATGGCATACATCTGACCCAGTCTTGCAATTTAGCCTTCCTCTCGTCTTGGGGAGGCTAGCCAAAGAGGTGAGCAGATATACTTAGACTTTGAAGAATTTTCTATCAGTTTTAGATTAGTGATCGATAGGTGAACACAATAGGTTGCAGGAGTGGGATGTCTGGCTTGTCTTCCAGATATGAAATCAGATGTTATAATCAGGTGGCTACTTGACTCTGCTTGCCAATAGAAATGCTGCCCACAGGTCATGTCTGCAGTCATGCCAGGCTCTGACTGCAGTTCCCAAGCACCTTGGCTTTCCCAGCACTGCATACTAAGAGGAAACTCTTCTGGTATTCCTGAAAGTTCCTCCTCTTTGTCCTCCTTAGAGTTGCCACCCCACGCTCTTGCTGTATCACCACATACAAGAAATTATGATTTGTGTGACTAGGGAGCAGTAAAAGAAGGAACGAGAGACTCCAGACAAGGAGGGAAGTGATTCTGTCCCCTTAGGGACAGATGTTGCTGTATTTTGTGATCTGGGTCCCAGGAAAGGAGACTGTCAGGAGTCTGTATGGAATGCTGTATGGTACTCTGCTAAGCAAGCAGCAGAGGTGCTGTGCTACTGGAAGCCCTGGCTGTCCCTACTGCCAGATTCCCCAGCTCTCCACATCTCTCTGCCATCACTGATAGACCCTTTCTTTCCCCAGTTGCAAGGTGACCAGAAACCTGCAGAACAGTACGCTACCTTCTCAGCTTTCTGTCAGCAGCTGACACTAGTATTGGAAAGGATATCACATTCAATTTCGAAAGGGCCATTTTCTTCATCCAGGAGTCCTTGATCAGCATAAAGAGTTCAGAGACAATCTTAAGATGAACCTGCCTCCCTCCCCACTGAAAACCTTCCCCAGGACCAGTCTGAATGTTGTAATCCATTCACTTCTTAAATTTATACCTTCACCCAAGATCACTTCCCACTATTTTCCCCTCTCCAGAATTCGGCTCAGAAGTACTTTCCTCCTGGATAGTCTGTCCTGTGCAGCCTCAAATCTGCAAGAGTTCCCACTCCACTGTGTAACACAGCAAAACAAAGTGTTGTTTGCACCTGTGGGTCAAGGAGAGTAAAAAGGCAACAGGGACCTTGTGGCCACTCCAGGGAGGATTGGGTAGAGAGAATAGAAACAGGTAAAACTAAGGTGCAAGCCCACTTTATCAGTGTCCAGCACAGATATCCTTTCAGCGCTCAAGTGCACACAGACAGCACTGGTGTCACAGGAAGAGTCTCCTCTCTAAGCCCCAAAAGGCAACTCAACCTAATGGCAACCCTGGATTGCCTGCTTATCTGGGAAACTTTAGAAAATAAACAACAGCAGTCCGAAACAAGAGACAACACGGACCTGCAGGTCAGACCTTCTTAATCTGGTCAGCTAAGATTAGGCATGATTCTCTCACAAGACATGAAGCCCCTGCTCCTACCTTTGATGGATTAATCTAGGAGTGCTTCAGAGTTCATTTAGACTAAATGCAGATAGGGTGAGGACTGGACATACTGCAGGGAATGTAAACATATGCCAAGTCTTGACCCCTGCAGGCACCTGAGAAATAAAGTATTCCCTCTGTAACACCAGACTGTGCTCACAGAAACTGAGTAAAGAAAAAGAAGGGGCAATCCCAGGTCACAGTTCTGGGCTCTGGCATTTCCCTTCATGATTTTTTTTTTTTTTTTTCTTAAATAAAAAAGCCTGCTATGACCACCTCTGTAAGAAGGTAAAGAGGTAAACATACCTTTTCACCCTCTGGGTGGAAAAATGAGGAGGGAAAGAGACCACCTTCCAGCTGGTGCAGAAACTTCACAGGGACCATGATGCCTACCAGCCCTGCCTGCTCATGTTCACAGCTGTTGGCTGGGTGAGCTCAGCCCTCCAGGCACTTGGGGCATTGAGCAACACTGGCTGGTATGGTCACAGTCATCTGAAGAGCAGATGGTTGCATTTACCCTACCTGATTTTGGCTTACAGGAGCTCAGTGCAGCTAAGTCTCTTATCCCAAATCCTGCTCTTCCTGGAGACGTCTTCAAAGTTGGAGGCTTCTGTGACATTTTTCTCCTTTTTGTAGTCCACCGACTCTGCTGAGACACTCATGGGTGATAGTGCCAGGAACATGCACTCCTAAAACAGGATTACATTCCCACGTAGAACAGTTGTTCCTATCTCTGGCAGGGATAAATGCATGAGTAAGTTTTTTTACCTTAGCACCTCACTGGTCTCCAGATCACCGGTCCCCATGAACTTAGAATCCATAGACTAGCTTGGACAACCTTTCAAAAATTTCTGAGCCTGCTGGTTCTATCTATATGAAAAAAAGAGGGTAGGAGTTTTTCCTGATCTTGTTGTCCACTTTGCAAACATCCCCTAGACAATAGATACCTTGAGCAAATTGAGATGATAATGTCATTCTAGGCAAAATATTACCACCAAAGCTAGATGTTGTGAGTATTCGGGGAATTTGTTTCTAGAACCCCTGTAGCACAGTCTGTATGAGGAGAACACATATGGTGTGAAATTAAAGCTGAGGAAAAATGAAAATGCACAAGCTATTCCCTTGCAGCAATTGTAAACTCTGCAGAAAGTCAGATAAAAGAGAGCAAGACTAGTGCTTAATACACAGGACAGACAGGAGACTTGGCTTTCATCAGTGGCTTTGACTTGCAGCCTCCACGGATGCTTTTGAAGAGAGCATGTCCTGCTGTTGAAATGGGCAAGGGATGCTGGTGATAACCTGAAGGATTAGACGTTAGCCCCATATTTCCAATGCAGCAGGATAAGGAAAAGAACAGAATTTTAAGTAAAGTGGTCTTCTCACAATTTCTCGTGGTTCTGTATGGAGAAAAAAGTTATCCTGCTGTATTTTTGCAGGCAGGACTATAGGATATCGCAACGCTACATATGTCTCCAGTGTTTACATACACTGTGAGCTGAGAACAGACTCCAGTTCTCAGGAGGATTTCAGTGCTTGATGGCATCTAAATTGTTATTATTACTCATTACAAACATATTTCTAAGGATGAGGTCACTCAATGGCAAACTCATCATAAGTGTTTCCCAAAAAGTGTGCCTGGAGAAACCTTTTGAATGCAACCAATTTTTGCGCACAAGAAATAAATAGAAGACGCTGGTGCTGTTTGTGGTTTTCGAAACCTAAAACTGTCCTTCCCCTGTTTCCTGCTGAATGTTTCACCCCTAAAATAATCAAACACAAACATCCCAAACCTCTATGAATTTCCTTTAAAAAATGGAAAGTATTTATGCAAAAGTAGACTTCATCCTGAAAAAAAACCCCATAAACTCTGGGTTGAAAATAACTTTTGATTTACCTCTCCTTAGGACTTAAAATGAAATTCAGAGGATGTATCAGCCTGAAACAAACCGAAGAATAATGAACACAAACACAACTACTACACTTGCAGCTCTGTTCCAGATCCAGAACCTGTGGTTTCCAAACTAGCCCTTAACTTACACAGGGTGATCCGTACAAGTGAAAGGAGCCTGGTGTCGAACTCACTCCTTATTGATGTGGAGCTATTTTTCTCAAGGTATATTTGCTAAATGTTTTTCCAAACTGAGTCTCTTCATGATATTCACAGTTTATTTTTAACAGCTTGAAGGTGTGGCCTAGACCTTCCCAAAGAACATTTAATCATTCATTTCTGTTAAATGAAGTTCAAAGTTGATACTGCTTTTAATTTTTGTTCTGTTTTCAGCAAAGTTTAATACCTTCTCTTTTCTATTACTAGGATGGCTCATTTATTCTTTCCTAGATCATTCATGGAAGTGCAAATAAGAGAGGCTTTTGTATCACACTTTACAATATCCCTTTCAGCATTTACTCCTGATAACGTTCAGCATCAACTGTTACACAAAGTTCAGCTTTTCTGATAAAAGTAAGACTTTACTTTCACAAGTATATGGCTGCTTTTGATTAAAAAAAAAAAAATGCAGCAGTGTCATCAACTAACTTCATTATTTGACTAGGGAGTAGAAATCCATATCTGCTTTGCCACTTTAGTTTTGACTGGCTTTTCGTGCTTTATGTTGTCTTGTGTTTTCCTTGGCCTTGTTATGGTGTTTTNTGCAGGAAAACCCCTGGCAGCAGTAGTCCTTTCCAACAAACCAGCCAAAAATTAAACCAAATTGATATACAAAACAGGATGTAATTTTACAAAAGATAATACATACGCTTTGTCCAGTATGCAGTGATATTTGGTACAGGTTGTCCCTATTATTTCTCAGCTACTTTTTTAATTGGTGAAATGGTTAATAATAAAGACTTTTACAGAACATCTGAAAACTTGGGACTTAACATTCAGTGAAGGAAATATCTCGTCTAAAGAACCATACCTTCCCCAGGGTGCTGTTTTGGGCTGTCTGCTGGCTTGAGAAGAGAAAATGGCATTGTTTTACAGTTGAGTCACAAGCTGAAAGTTAACTCTGATCTTCTAGGAACTCAAGAGCTAGGCTAGTTTTCACTAATATAAATATTTAACTCCAGGCTACTGTAGCTAGTTTATATGAATTTCTCAACAGCTGTATTTTAATTTTTAGATATGGTGAACATCCTGACCTCTGATTACCTTGCATGGGAGTGTATGCATATCCCAGGATCTGCTCTGTGACTTACAGGTCACAGAATTTAGCCCTCATTTGAGAGAAAGAGGACAAAAAATCAAAAGCTGCTTGGGAAGACTGTGAAACTCATTGCAGTTTGAATATGGAAACTAGCCTTTTTAGAAAGAAATTATTTAATAGAAGTGTTTTCCAATGGAAAGACCAGTTTACACTTTGTAGAATAAAGAGAAAATAAAATTTCAGCCTTAAAATGCTCATGGCAGATGCTTTTATAGGGTTACTTTGCTTGGCTGTATTTTGCCTTTAGCGTCTCTCTAAAGGTACATTTTCTGTCATTGTCAGTTTTAGCTTGTCTCTTTGCTCTTGTTTTCATCACCTTCCTGCAAACCTTATGCTTCTGCCAGGCTGCACTCACTCTTCTTTCTCTCTTTTGCACGTTCCAGAAAAGCTCCATTTCCATCACTCTCCCCTTCAAATCTGCATCCAACATTTTCACAGGCTCTCTTGGTCTTATTGTATGTTTTCTTCCAGACAACTGGTGGAACAGCATGCTGGGGACAGATATTTTTTTTCTTTGACATCTCCCTCATTGCTTCCATTTGTCACTGCAGACAACACTGCCATCACTTATATGTTGTGGATTAAATGATGTCAGAACATGTTTCCCTGCCAGCTTTGACTGCTTTTTACATATAGTATAATACAATAGCAATAAGATACTAAAGATATACTTTAATGAGATGTTGGCTGTGTTGGGAAACTGCTTTATGGTGACTGGCAATATTGCCTCTGTTTTTCACATGAATGCTGAATAGCTAACTGCTGAGTTTCTGGAAGTCAAACCATATTCTGAAATGTTAACCTACATCTTAGTCTTTCTTCATCCTATCTAATTTCAGACACTTGTATACAAGCATCTAATCTAGGGATTTCCTTACCACAAGTTGGCTCTGTTGTAGACAGTGGAAGGATAGCTAAGTGTCTTTCAGGTTTGAATTCCCCTTTGAAAATGCTCTATCCTCTTCACTAACTTCCCGATTTTTCTGAATTTTCTGCAAGTTAAATTGTTGACACTCAGATCTAGATCCCTCACTCTGGCCATCAGTACTGTTCAAGCCCCAAGACACAGGAAGAAGGAACTATGAAAAGATGGAAAGTAGAGGAGAAGGTCTGGCAGTGACACACCATCCTCCTCCAGCCAATGTTACATGAATTTGCTGAAAGAAAACTGATTTGTGACTAAGACTGGCTGTGATGTGAGCCCTAACAAAGACTTGCCACACAATGCAAAACGACTATATTTTTTACATTTAAATCAGTTTGTTATTCCACAGAACCTGCTGTTAACTCCAAACACTGTGTCAGCAAGGTAAAACGCACTTGCATTGCTTTGTGTCATTGAAAATATCTTGGAATTCTGCTTTGACACATCCATGGCAATGGACTTACCCAATCACAAATTTGTGCTAACAAGAATTTTGCTGGTGAGGACATTAGAAAATTTGCAATCCAATGAAAAGAAAATAGGACAGACCACTTTTGCAAAAAAAGATAGTGTTGGTATCCTCTCGATAAACAATACCCAGCCTTCTACTAAGTAACATGGTTTCAGTCAGTGCCATCTTTACTCTGCTCTATAGCATAGTGCATCTTCTGTGTGGTAAGCTCCAGAAATGTTTTATTCTCTGAAAATAAGAAATATAAATTCTAGAGACTGAATGGATACAGGCAATTCTCAACTATTGCCCATGATCAAATTTTAATTCACTAAATCAGCAAAGCTATGGCATCTGATCCACCATGATGTTGAGTTATACTCCATTTAAAATTAATGCTTTCTAGTACAAGCAGGAAAGTAACTAAATCACTTTCTGTTAAGAGAGGTCTGTTTTCTCATGGCCTTCCCTTTCTATTTTAAACTTGCCATACAGCATCGTTCTGTGCCATTAAGTAGTTGCCAAGTTATGCCAGAGAGGAGGCTGTATTTCAACATTGGATAAAACGATCCCTTTACACAAATATCTTAAGGAACCACTCAAGGGACCAGGAAATACATCAGTCGATTGGACAAGGCAGTCTTCAATGCGGGTTGGATCATGTGGAATGCTATAAAGTGATACCTATGAAGTAGTAGAAGGTTACTCACTGAAAGGCTTCAATCTGGCAAGGTGCTGAATGGTCAAATACTTGACATGTTCCAGGACTGCTCTGAATGGAATTTTCACTGTAGAGTTTGCTAATCCTTTTCTAGTATTTGGGTATAGGTTTCAGCTGTGCTAACAGTAACAGGGTGTTGGTGTGTGTGTGTGCGTGTGTCTGAAGTTTCCTGAGTTCAGTTCAGCAAAATGTTCCATCAGCAAAAACTCTCTCAGGCAGGGTGACTGCAGAAATGAGAAATATTTTCAGTCTCTGCACTGTTGAGCTTTTCTGAGGGTACAGGGGAAATCTGAACATTGGCCATACTCATGAGTCTGAAATATCTGGGAGTGTATATAACATTCACTGGCTTGAAACTTCAAATCTTAACACCTTTCAGTTTGTAGAAATTAAACTTCTCTATGATCAAGAGACATATGAAATTAATTCAACACGAGTTTGTTATTATCATGTAACCAACTGACAAATCATAATAAACTGAGTCATCAATGATAGTTGCCTCTAGACATTGGTTAGATGTGAAATATTTTTTTGTTGTTTTGCAGAGATAAAAGATGTCCAGTGAAAGTATCTGTTTTCCTCTTATGGTAAGAAAGAAGTGGACAAGTACTTGATTTACCTTGGTGGACCTGCACGGGACAGATCCCAGTTGCACTGAAGCTGCTCATGTTTCTCATGGTGCTTTTCATTCACTTGTGCTGATCTGTCTTCTGAAATTGCATAGTGCTGGATGGCTCACATCATCTGAAACTGCCCCTCTTTGAAACCACTGGTAGTCCGGAGCTGCTGGAGTTTGGCATGCTCTGACTACTGCTGTTTTCAAATGTATTCAAAATTTCTAAGCAATTTCTAACTGAAGGATCTGATGGTCTGTTTTTGAACCTCATATTAGATGTACAAGCTCATTTAAGTTTGCTTAGAAATAAATAAAAAATAAAACTTCACTTCAGTGTTGAGCCTGGAACAAACCAGATCCTTTTCCAAATGGTATTGTCAATAGGCTTGCTTTCTGTATCCAGACTATTCTAGGAATACCTGGAGTGGTAAATTTGATGCTGATTGTCAGAAAATATGTGCCTGGAAAATTAGGTCCCATGTATTTGGGGGGTTTTTGGTATTTTTTTATTCTTTTGAAGTCACAGTGGCTTCCAGCCTCCCCCACCAGAAGGCAGTCTGCATTTTCTGTTGCTCCTGCTCTGAATTCTGCACTGGATCACTTCACCGTGAGTTTGGGTAGCCATACGATATAAAGCACAAAGGTGTCTCTGCTACCTTCTGTAGCAGTAGCGCTAGGCAGAGACTACCTTTTTCTCCTGGTAGAGGTACACCATGTCTGTAGTAAAACTGGGCTAAATTACACTCCTGGCATATGGTCTCCATATTTCCTTATATTTCCTAGAAAAAAAATAGCCCAAAACGTAAGAAGCATGAGAAAGAAATTCTGTGTTTTATAAAACTTCATAGACTGGTCAACATTTTTTTTTTTTCTTTTCTTTTCTCTTTCTTTGCTTTCCCCAGTTAATAATGTCATATGCCATCTAAGCAATCCAAACAAACCTCTGCGTATTCAAGGCACTTGCTTCCCTGTATCCTCTCAGTCCTGGCTGTGGTAGATGATATGCAAATCCACAAAAGAAAGTATGACATATTACATATTACAACCTATATTACATCTTAACTGGCAAGAAAAAGGGCAGAAAGAAGGAATTACTATTATTCCAACTACACGTAGAGGCAACTGAGCAACAGTCCTTAATGGACTAGCCTGTGGTAACTGTGACCAAGAAAATCAGAGCTTTACCTACTACCATCCATATAGCACAGGACATCGTATTAGGGTTTTTTGCCTTTTCTTAGACCAAGTCAGTCATACTAGTTCTGCGTTAGTGCCTATGTATCAGTGCTGTGCTTAGAAATACTAATTGGAATCTGTGTCCTGCTGGCTTCCAGAGTACAGACATGGAACAGAAAAGGTCCCTGTCACAGTGAGTCTGAAATCAAGCTCCCTGCTAAGCCTCAGGAATAACAATATTTCCTGGTGCTATCTGGAGTTCATTCTCGTGGCACTTAGAGTTCATTGGAAACCTCAATTTTTATTCCAGTCAAAGATCCCTGGAAAGACAGCTTTATTCACTAAATTCAGAGATCAATGCAGCAAGATTTGCATACAGGCAAGTATATAAATCCTGCTTTGCAGTATATTTTCCTACTCTCTCTCTGTGAATTTTTAAAGAGTCTTGTGTCAGGAAGAGGTAATAATCTGACAGCACTAGAAAATTAATTCCTTTGTTTATCTGAAGAGCAGGTATAGCCCAGGCAGGAGCAGTATCAACTTTCTCTCACTATGTCCACCTACTTGGCAGCAAGCATTTTGAGATAAGAGGAGGCAATTCAGTCTGTATGTTCATTCAGTCTTTGGCTGTATTTCCAGAAGTGCAGTATTGCCAGATATGGGTCCAAACACAGGTCCAAACACCAGGATGCAGCTCTTCTCCAGCCATTTTTAAAAATAAAAAGGGGGAAATGCTTACAATAATCTCCTGGTTTCAATGCTTTTGGAGTATATTTTAGTCACATTTTCAAACTTGCTGCAGCAATGAAAATGCAAACTCTTTTTTTTTTTTTTTTAAATACAAAAATGGAAAATGCTCTCCTAATTTCAACCTTAACAGAAATAAAGTCTTTGTGAATGGTGTCAAATGCACAATAAAAATCTGTGGGGACATGGTGAGTGCCACTTATAATACAATACTGTGTCTCCTGAACTTGACCTAAGAACAAATTTTGTCTATTTTGCATAGTTCATTGAAAAAAATTTAAATAATTTTTGGTCTTCACAACTAGGGTTGAATTTGAACTAGAAGCCACATGGTCAGTACTGCACTATGCTACTGCCAGTTCCATAAGTGAGAGTTTTGCTTTGATTTCCTCTATCTCTGAAGGCATATTTTCCTGAAGGACTTAAAGTCTCTCCATTTTGTTCTCCCTAATCTTGTATTCTATTGCAGCTCACAAAGCCATCACTCTGACCCTTTTTGAAGACCAGCAAACTCAGTTGTCTTGGTCAAAAATATATGCAGTTTCTCTCTCAGTGTAGCCTGGTCTGAAAAGGAGTCTGGTTAATTAACATCGATTACAATCCACCAGCTGCAAGTAAAAATTGATCACCAAGGTTCCTAATTTGAATGCCTCTCTGTCCTGATTTCACTATTTCTGTGTCTGTCCAATGCGAGAGACAGGGACAGGGACGGAATCCACTTCTTAAAAATCCCAGTTATTCTTAGACTCCCCTGTGAAAGACACTGGTGATCCTTCTGGTCTTGCTTTATCACCCTGAGGAATTGTCATCTGTTAGCACAGCATCTAATTGCTGCAAATTGTCAGTGTGCACATTTGGACACTGTTCAACGCTCTATTTTTTATTGAGAGAGGAGCAATGGTATTGATTTTGGATAGCCAGGGAGAATGCCAGGGATATTAGTAAGGAGCTCAGAGAACACAACACATAAACTTTTATGACATGATGTCAAACTGGATTGTGCAGACATAAATGAAAAGGACAACATCTTCTGTAATTACTGCAAACATATAACATACATCTATTAGAAAAAGGGTTCATTTCAACAAAAAAGAGACCTTGCAAAAGGTGGCATCTCAGAAAATCCGTCTGGCAAAACAGAAAAGGGGTAAGATTTTTAAGTGTTCCTCTGGAAATGAGAGTGCACAAGCCAGGAGCTGTGTTTCTACTGCTGTTTCACTGTGACTGAAATCTACATTCATGTAGTCTTGTGACCCACTTCCACCCTCCTTTGAGTTTGAATTTGTGTAATACCATGCAAAGCACTGGCATTCTCCCTGCAAAGCTGATGCCAGGGTGGGGTACAGCACAGCAACTGCCCAACTCTGCTCAGTGAGCTATGTCCTGGTCGTCCACACCGAAAGCAACTTTACTCCAACAAAGGCAAAATTGTACATACCCTGAAAAGGATCTAGTAATCACCCAACTTACTGCAGCCTATGGAGTTGTCATTATGCTGAAGTTTAAACTAAATAGAAATTAATCTGCTAAACCAGTAATTTCAGGGACCTTTACCACAGATGAGCTGGTGTGTGTTAGAGCACGGCTTCACTCACTTGTATCTGAGTCTCAGCTTTTCTGTAAAGTAGTTACACAACAGTTTGCTGTAAATACTTTGTGGAAATCAATGTTAGAACCACTAATTCAGGAGTTTTATCTCTAAGAGTCTGCTGCCCTCCCTGACTTCTCACAATCTTTGCATGGTGAACTATGAACTGTGAGTTGTGTTTTAGCTCATGCAGAATTCCACTCGTGCAGTCTTGATAACCCAAATTTAAGAAAACCAAGTCTGTTATGAACACAGATTGAAACACAGATGGGTCTGTGTGAACACCACTTTTTCACTGTGAGGATGACTGAGCACAGGTTGCCCAGGGATATTGTGGAATCTCCATCCTTGGACATATTCAAGAGCAACATGGTCACGGTCCTGGGGAACTGGCTTTAGGTGGCCCTGGTAGAGCAGGTCGGTTGGAGTAGGTAATCTCCAAAAGCCCCTTTCAACCTCAGCCACCCTGTGAGTTGCAATTCTCTAAGGCAACACAAAGAGCATAAATATCTTTGCAGCTATTGTGTAACTCTGTTTCTACTTCTGAGTTTATTTATTTGTTTATGAATTTATTTGAATTATTAGAGTCCTCAATTCACAAAGTGAAGATTTCAAAGGTATACCTGGCTACTGAATGTAGTTTTTACATGGGATCAATTGCTTCAGGCAATAGCAAAAGGTGTGGGAGTTCCTGGAGGAATCCCCCCACTGACTGATCAGAATTTTTCCCATCTTTGAAATACAGCTTTAAACTCAGAACAGCAGTAGATGAATGGTGAAGACTGAAATGATGTCAACAATTTGTGTGGATGCCAAAGAAAATACAAAGGGGCCCTCAATGGCTTAATCTCTGAATTTGTTGCAATGCAGCTGTGAGTAATAAGTTTGCTTTCTTTTCAGGCACAGTACACTACATCTGAAATAGTTTCTGAACTTAGCACACAGTTTCCTGACCATTTATTATTTTCCTTGGGGATCATGAGCCTTTCAAGCTTTGCAGTGAAGAGTTTGGTCTGGGCATATCGTGCAGCAGGGAGATGGGTGGTGGTCTTCTGGCCTGATCTCACAGGTTGCAGGGCTCAGGGAAAGTCACTATTTAGACATATTAATATCATTTTATTGCTGGCCCTATCATTTATTTTGACTCAGCTGAACAGTGGCCAATTCTGTAGCATTTTAAGCCCTTGTTCAGAGAAGTTATGCAAATACATAACTTTTCTGTATGGGTGGGTTTAGAAAAACTCAGTGCGAATAAGGAGTTAGGTTAAATCTCTCTTCTTCTACAATCTGTAGAAGGTCTGCATTCACAGTAATGGTTATCATTTTTAGGAGGTGAACATAAGTGTGTCCCTTTATACTTACATTGAAGGGTTATTTTAGAAAAAAATAAATTTGAAGTATATTTTGTTTAGTTACCATGAAATCAGAGCGATATTCTAAGTAGTAGTAGTAATTTATCTTTGCATTCAGTGTTTTCATTAATTTCTAAACACATCCTAAAAGTCACTAAGTAACAGAAATAGCATCAGTCAATGTAGTTTGCACAAAGCAAACCTACAAAATAAAATCAAAAGTAAACAGCACTATGAAGCTGAGACAAAGAAAGGATGCTATTTCTGGTTTTGATTCTAAGTTGTGCTGCTTCTAGTGGCACCACGTTCTCCCTGGACTCATCAGGTTCATCACCTAACAGGTTTAGAATCAAAGGAGATTTTTGTTTCCTGTATTAAATTGAGAGGTACTTCTTCCCTCCGCCAATCATGTCTACAGAAGTTGAGTGCAGCTCACAGCCTGAAACCATCCGAGTCTTTTGCTCAGTTAATTGGTTGCTGCTGCCAGGACTTTGAGGTGCCTCTGATACGTTCCATTTTCTTCCAGTGGCACTATCTGACTTTTGGTCCATTCAGTGGCCTGAATATTTGCTGTGATGTGTTGTGGTATATTGCTGCTGGTGTGTGAAGCAGGTGTTTTGAAGGCCTTTCAGGGTGAATCCCATCATGTTTGGATGCAAAGGACCAAGCTTGGTGAGTCAAAAATCTTCCTTCAAGACCTGGAAGTCCTTGTTTCCTTTACCCTTTCTTCCGAATACATCATTCTTGTTTCCCAGGAAAGTCCCATGACTCAGCTCTAAATGAAGGAAATTACAGGCCTTTGCATATGTGTAGTCCTTAATGCCTGCAGTGTAGGGACTGCAGGCTGCAAAATCTTTGGGGCAGAGATTCGTGTTTTTCACTTCTGATGTACTTAGTCTATGGCATGGTCAGGCATCAGGTGAATAACATTGGTAACAACAATTGATACAGATGTGACCAGTATTGCTCTGGAGATCAGAGAAAAATCCATTAATTTAAGTGAAAAAGAGCAGGTGAAACACAGGTACATATATGAGAGTCAAACGTGGCCCAGATCTTACTGTGCTGTCCATCAGTTTGGTGCCCATCACAATATTGTCTGATGGCCTCTCCCACCCACATTTTCTCTCTCATTTCTCTGGTGATTTTCCCAACAGAAGAGAGAAGAAAGAGGAATAATGTCAGCAATGGGTGATTTGATGGCTACTTCAACACTGAGCAAATCTTAAGAAGTTTTTCTAGGGGGTGAGAAGGTCAAACAAGTTACCTGGTAGCTGCCAGATTTCTACTGAAAGGAGAAAGTGACCATAGCCACAGTACTGTTTGCTTTTGCTGAGGACCAGGAAGGGAAACATGACTTGAAATGAAAGATGTTAATAATGATGGGTTTGAATTAGCGTTGTTATATGGAAGCAAATTTGCTATGAGAACACAATGAAAATAGTTCTACTCCAAGTCCTACTCGGTTACCTGTAAACTGAAAATACTGGCTTCTTGGTTTGTTTTCTATAGGTTTAAACCAGAATGACTGAAATTTTCTTCTTTTTTCCAGTTATTTCAGTAACATCCAGGTGGCAGAAGAAGGGATTTCCCTCCCTTCTGCTAGCTGTTAGTGCAACTGTTAAATTAATCCAGTGGCTGGGGTGATTTAGTACTGATGAAGGATTGAAATGCTGTGAGGAAAACCAGTATTTTTGGGGCAAAAATAAAAGGCTCATTGGGAATTTTGGCTAGTGAGAGAAACAAGGACTAAACCAGGACTAAAACCGCAAAGTCCAAGAGAAAACGTCTGTGAAAGTAGAAGACAAGGCATATTGTCCCCTTCTGCCACTGCCAATGAGCTTGACAAGGAGAGAAGAAATTCTGGCTAGGAGATTTAAAAGGATCATTTCTCAGAGAAAAGACATAATACTGGGATCTACTTGGAAAAGAACAAGAAAACAAAAACAAAACCCCTGAGAAAAACCTTTCAGTGAGGTGAAGAGCAGAAAGGCATGATGAGTCAGGTGAAAGCCAAGCCAGATCAGGGATAAAAAACCAGAGCTATGTGAAATTACTGAGATTTGGTTGGCAAGAATGTGAGCTGCTGGTAGACTTTAGGTGCTTTGAATTCAAGGTTGTTTGATCCTGAAGTCCTAGCAGTGCAAATTGAAGTAATTTCTACTAGTAATGAGAGCATTCGCATCAGCCCTGTAGGTCTTCATTTCCCAAATAGCTTCTAGGATCCAGGCACCCTTTCCCCTCATTTCCCGCTGAGCCGTGCAATCTAGACTCAGCCTGTATTCACCAACTGGCTAGTCAGAATGCTCGCAATAAAGCTTCAGAGTGTTGCCTATGAGAATAAATGTGTATCTGGCAGTAAGTTGACATCTTCACCAGCTGGATCTTGGGCTTGCATGAAGTCTCTGGGTCCCAAGAATATCTCCTGCACTTGTTTTACACTGAATTTGCTTCAATGTACACAGCTGAGGGGGATAATTAAAAAAATGCATACATGTAATTGCAATAAATATTTAATTAAAATGTTAGTAATAAATATTGGTAACTACCCACACAGCAAGGATAACACAAGTTGCTCAGCCTATTTTAAAAATCAGAAAGAAATCACTAAATTGTGAAAGCTGTGCTCTTGCATACATAATGAGATTTTCTGTAACTTTGATTATGAATTTTACAGGATTGTATTTCTCGGTATTCACTGTGCACATAGAAAAGATGAAAGTGATGCTCCTATATGAGACAAGAATTTCCTTTAAGAAGATGTGATTTAGATTCAAGAGAGATTTTGAAGTCTAGATAGCTGAAAAGAAGAACAATTTTCCTTCTGTAGGATAAAAAACCAATAGGACAGGGTCAGTGTCCTAGAACTGGGCAAATATTTCCCTAAAGCAAAAGGAAAAAGGAATTAAAAGTTTGTGACACTGACAACTGCAAGCCTGGAGTTTGCCAGTTGGAAAGACTATAGAATCTGAAATATCTTGAGGGATCAGGCCATAGGGTTTTACACATTCACTTTTGGCATTTTGACAGCATATCATTTGACAACAAGGTTTTGTTAATGAACGTGAAGAATTGTATATGTGGTTCTACATCTTGGATGCCAAATTTATGGGTCATTGGTACCTAAACATATGGATAGCTGGCTCTGTACTCATAAAAGTGGGCAGTTTAAATAAAATGGAACATATATTTTGACACAACTTGAAGCAACTATTTCTTTTGTGATTTATGACATTTTCACGCCAAAGAGAAAGACAAGTGTGAGTGAGCTGATTGCTAGGCTCATCGTAGATACCTCTTGGGAGACTCCTCAGCAGGAAACAACTTCAACTGGCACAGGAGCAGGTGAAAGCCAAGGCAAACTGATACAGCTTTCAGGTAACTCTCCTGTCAGGAAGATTTGCCAGACCATACTTGAAAGCTTGATACCTGACAGGGATCAGTGCTAGGTTATTTTGGGTAAGCGGTAACCTGCCTCCTGACTGCTACTTTTCCTCTGGCACTGCAGTCACATGCATGTCATCGGTCTCCAGAGACATTAGGTGTTGCTCACAGGGATGGATCAGAAGCTAACGTGATGAGCCAAATGACTCCTTTGTCTTGCTTATAAAGATTGCAAACTGGCTGTCTGGAGCAGTAGACAAAAAGTGAGAAAATCTGAGGAGCAGACTGAGTAGAGAGCAACATTTCAGAACAACTCTGGATTTAGGGAAAACCAAAAGAAGAGTATTTGACCAAGTTCTTCCGTATTTCTGGTAACTACTGTGTGAGCAAAATGAAATTCCCTTGAAGTTCCTACAGCTTTATGGGGACTGTGTTTAAAAGTGGGATGGGAATGAAATGTTGTCTAAGATGCATCACAAAAAGTTCTGGAAATTTTCTGTTCTTAGAAAGATTGAAATTTTTATGTGAGAAAATGTGGCTGCCAATCTTCTGATAATTTTTAAAATTACTCCTTCTATAAGCTGAATACTGTCTGACTTCTCAGATCAGATCACTCTCTTGTATCCACTATCAGATTTGCTCTCATTTTTGCCTGGGTTTTCCCATCATGCATCATACCCTTTTCATGAAGCAGCTTCTGTTCCTACTTGGTCTTTTGTGCGTGCTTGGTGCTGTGTGCACACAGTCTTTAGGGGTTGTTCTAAACTGCTTGTGCACTTCTAGCAAGAGTTTGAAGACAGCTGTCTTCAAGGGGAAAATTTTAGCAGGGAGGAACTGAACAGAGGCTTAGCTAGGTCTGTACTGTAGGTCTCTCCTCCTTGCTGGGGCTTCCAGCAGAGCAGGCAAGCACCAAACTAGAGCAGATCAGATTGCACCTTCAGCACCAGCCATTCACTCCTTCCCAGCAAATGACTTGCACACTTGTTGGTATCCTAAGCTCAACCCACAGATTAGTTAATTAACGTGACATCAAAGAAAATAAAACCAAATTCAAATTTGGATGTCTGAAATAAATCTATTTAATATGCCTGAATACGGAAGGATGGGATTTAAAGATTTTAGACAAAGGTAAAGGTTCTCTCGTTTCAACAGATTTTGATACTTTTCCCATAAAGGCAAAGATTTCAATTTCATCTTCCCTGAAAGAATCAATGCATTTAGTTAGGCATGTCTACCTAGAGCAGCTGGTAGGACAGAGACTCCGTGGAGCAAAGAGTATAGGACAAAATAAAGACTGGGATAACTAGCAAACTTTATCTTAATGCTTTTCGAGTCTGGAGTGTTTACCTGCAACCAGAATGTTCTTCTGATAACTTTCATACCAACTAGAAATTTGCAGGTATACAGACTGATCCATTTCACTATTGTCTTGCCAAAACTTCCTCTTTATCCGGCATTCTATGAAAACTTGGAGTAGATACTAAAAAACCCCCAAAAACCAAAACACCAAACCCCCTTGTTTTAAGGCAAAAAAAAAGGAAGGAATAATAAAAAAGAGAACCTCTCCCCAGTCATTGAATAACCACAGGCTTTTGCTTCACTATGAGTCAATTTGCTGAAATTTCTAGATGGTGTTTTTTCTTTTCGCTAGGGTATTCTGGAAGATGGAAGTAAGTCTTCATTGACTTCTGGTCCATTTTTCCCATTTCAGCAGTGCTTTTCCTAGGAAAGACTAAGTAGAAGTTGAATAAAGACCACAGGATTTTTCATGTGTTAATGATGGTAACTGTTTTAGCCTGCCTACCTCTACACCAGAAACAGGCTGGCAGTAGCTTCCACCTAAACTACTCAGAAGAAAACAATAACGAGCTTCAGTCAAGGCAGTTCTTTTAAACAAATACATTCGTTCACCGCACTGGACTGGCTTCCACATTTTGGCTGATGACGGCTATGGACTAGGGCATGATATCTGCACCTGACTTTCTCTCTGCCATTTCCTGCTCAGCTCCTGCTTTGATCTCTGTCTCTGAATATAATTATGAAGCCTGAATCAGAACCAGGCTCTCATTTCTGCTGCCCCAACTTGCCCTCCTCTCTAGCTCTTAAGGAAGACACTGTGATTCTCAAATACTTGCCTTTTATTTTTAGTCCAATAAAAAGGACCACCTGCAAATTCAGGTTGCTTTTTTCTTTTTATTACCTGCTTTTTATTATGTAGCCAACATACCCTAAAAGTAACCAGTAAGTGCACATAAAACATAATTATTCTTCTGAAAGGAATGTATCTTCTTTGCCTGCAATTGTTGTACCAAACCCTTAGGTGATATACACTGGCAGAGCTCCACTGAAATCAGCCCAGCTATCTTCATTTGAAACACTCATATGTTTGGCCCAATCCTTTTCCTCTCAGTGATAAAGTGCATACTGAGCTGCGTCTTCAAGACTAAGTTCTTGGTTAGCAGTGGGGGCCAATTAGCATAGCTCTGTGAACTGAAATTAAGCTATCCTGATTTACAGCAGCTGAACATTTGCACTACTCTCTTCCCCAAGCTCCTGCCTCGAGACCCCCGGCAGATATTGTTTCAATGTTTGGCTTTTAAAAATATACTTACTATAGAAAAATACATCTACAAGGCAAAGATATTTTTTAAGACTTTGCACTGACCTAAGGAGCTTTGGACCTTGAGGTCCTATGTCTTAAATACTGTCCTCTATGTAAGCAGTGTTATAATTGCTATTAGACTACATTGGTGCATTTAATTCTGCTAACTAGCTCCCGTTTGTTGGAAAGAGAGCAAATATGAAGAATTACCAACCAAACCCCAAATATGCTGTTTCACTTACAAAGATAAGATATTGTTCATCACTATAAAATTTTATTCAGTTAGGACCATGAATAATAAGGAATCTTTACTAACCAGGACATGTACATCTACATATATGTGCCCATACACGTAAATACCAGCTCTCAGACTGATCCTCCTTCTTCTAAGTTTTTCACTAGCCTCTAAGTGCAGTGTAAAAGCAACATTAGCAAGGACAGAATCATATATCATATGTCTAATTTTAGCGCTTTGGTTTTGTAAAAAGAATTGTCAAGTTTGCCCCAGACATGTTTGTTGACAAAGAACCTAGTGTTTCATCCCTTATTAAGCAGAACGTTTTACTGTAGCCGATTTCATGTTACCATCACAAACAGCACACTTTAACTGCTTGTGCCTAGTGACTGTTATAAATTCTTTTGGAAGAGCTAAGGTTGTAAAACAAGAACATTAATTGCATGCATAAAAAGCAGAAGCCTACTGTTTACAGCTCCTACAGAAACGTCCTCCTTATGTTTCTTTTATTTTTTGATTACAGAGTGACAAGGCAAAGGTCAAGTACCCAGAAAATGCCCACCATTGCTGATTACTGAACCAGAGCAAACCAAGTTTAGCTAATCCCCAATCCTTTCTATCATAGAGAAGAGGGAGGGCATGAAGGAGCAAATCAAACATCAATTTTTCTTCTGTAGTTTTAGGAAAATTCTTCAGATGCCAGAAGCCCGGGCTTACATCCGGAGTCGGGCAGTCACGTATAATCACAGCCTTCAGCAGAGTTGCCCAAATTTCATAATTGACACACGATTAAAAGCTCGAGCCTCTCTTATTTGTGGACAGATTGGATTATATTTGCAATATCACCAGAATAAACTTACTTACAAAATAGTCTTAAACATTTAAGGGACTGACTCTATCCTGTTATACTCACTTTCTGCTGCTGTAGCTTCACTGACCTTTTAAAGACAGAACTCTTCATTAAACAGTTAAGCACAGAGTTAAAGGGAAAGCATTTCCATCTCTGTTCTCTGAAGTGGCTGACTTTGAAGTTTTGTAGTGCAAAAAGATACAGTTCAGACCGGAGTCAAATACTCGCCACAGGAACTACTGTTCTTACAATAGCAAAACGTGTGTTACAATGGAGACTTGCTGAATATACAGACTTTTTGAACACAGTCAATACACGGTGTTCTGTTAACAAGTTGATCTCTTCCTGGAGTCATCCTTTAGATCCTTTATTAGAGGAACTAGTGCAAAAGAAACAGGGTAATTCCTTTGACAGATGTGATAACAATAACTATATTTTCCTTTTTGATACACGGTTTTTGGTTTCACTTCATATATCTGTATTAAGGGATTTTTTAATGGGCACTTTATCCTACTACTAGATCTTAAGTTTGGATCATTTTGTAATCAGTAGTGTTTTAACCTGACAGAAACAGTGGAGAAGAGCTGAGAAATAATAAGCCCGGTTTCTGTAGGCATTTCACAGAAGTTTCTTTAAGTACTTGGTAACTGTTATAACAGTTTGTAAAGCACACTCAAAGGCTTCTAGTTTTCATGCTCCAAACTGTCTCTACAGAGCTATTAAATTTTCCCAATGAGGAATGAGAGAGATATGTTCTGGCGATGTTTCCATAGGTACTTCTTTAAGGAAAGGTTTCCATTCGCAGAATCCATAGGGAGTATTTTAATAAGACAGACTCCCCGTCCAGCATGATCCATCAGTAAATGACAGTGTGATGTTAGTGTTGTTTCTTACAACAAAGATGTTTCAGATTTTCTGTAGAAAACCAAATTCACATTCCTAACTTTCCTCTAGTCCTCCTGTCCTTCCTCAAAATGCCCATATCCACTTTTTGAGCCATCATTCCTGTCACATCCATCCTGCAACCTATCTGTGGATGGGCTATTTTCATACAATTTTATTAGTTCTTAACAGACAAAGCAATACATTGGCTGTAGTATATATAATATATGAATCATTTCACTGTTAGTTAGATAATTTATATTGGTAAGGGAATGAGTCTGAAATTTGGCAAACTTATTTTTACACACATGCAGGCACTCACTCACACACACACACTCACTCCTCTGTATAAATGTATATAAATCCACAGATATATCCTTTCCCCATTCACAGTTCCCTATTGAAACTCAGAATAATTTAAGAGTCAAGACAGGACAGAATTTTTCAGTCATGGGTACACCACAGTGCTAAACAGTTCCACAACTGGCCCAAATTCATTCAGTTCACTCCACACTTTTTTGGAGAGACCATTTGCATCACCTCAGTTTTTTAAATTAAAACCAAACACCTTCCTCTATTTTTACTCTGTTGTTAGAGTCAGTTTCTTTTAGAAATCTAGTGCCAACAGTCACCAAATAAAAGAGCAAACTATAGCTATTGAAAAGAAATTTTAATAACAACCACCTCTTAAGAAAACACACAGTTGCCACCCATAAAGCAGAAAATTAGCTGTAACCATCAGGATTAAAATTAAAATTAAAAACAAAAATAAAATAAAAGAAGCAAACATGCTCAGGAGCCAAGACTGGTAGCACAGAGAGATCACACAGAGATTTTACCATGGAATATTCAGTTGTGCTACTACCTGCCTTGTCCTATAACACATCAAAAAACACAAAGAATTGGTCTCCCCATGTCTCTTTTAATCTTTTTTTTTGTTTCTTTTTCTCCTTCCCTTTTTAAGAAGCTTTCATTCCTGCCTCAGCTGTTCCAGGCTGTCACTACTTCTAGGTTAAGTGACTCTGCCAAGGTTTCCTCCCAACACAAGAAGAGCCAGTCACACGTGTCTATCTGGTAATAAATTGTATTCTAGCTGCAGAAATCCACAGGATGATTCAGAAAAATAAACCCATAAGATATCACGGTGAATTAATTATAAATCTACAGCATTTTATAAGAACACCTATCTAAATCTTAAGCATTTATAGTACCCTGCAAGTTCTGTTCTTCATTTTTGTGAAAGATGATATACATATCTCACAATAGTGGCTCTGACAGCATGGGACCCAATTGTATATTCTTTGCATGCCTCAATTACCTGCGGAGTGGAGACTGCAACAGGAATCTTTTTTTTTTCTGATGATAACAATGATATAATTTTTACTTTACTTTCCTTCCCCCCCCCCCCCAGTCTTT
>VXBW01002069.1:59910-110998 GCA_013400375.1 Thinocorus orbignyianus | reverse complement strand
CCCTGCAGAGAATTTAATTCTTCTTGCCTTGTCCTGTGAAATATACTTTCCTAGACAGGAGTTCCCACCTCAAACTGTGTCACTAAATTTTCCCTCACTCTTCATAAGTGCTTTCATATGCACGCATTTTAGTTTGTGCCAGCAGAAAAAGCAGAACTGAAGAATCAAAGTCCATCAAGCATTTTTGACAGAATCCAAGTACTATATTGGTTTTGAATTTACATTTGTCTTCAAGACACAGTTCCCTGTATATTAACTGTGTAAGTGCACATACACATGGTTAAGGATATTCGCTGTTTTACTAAAAGAAAATATTGCATGATTACAAAGAACACCACCTAACTTAACAGATAATGACCTGCAGGTAACAATTTGATATAGACAGATACAGCCATGATCTTTCTGTTTTGTTACATGAAAAAATGGTATACAAACTGGGAATAACCTTCAACTGACAGTGACTGCCAAAAATACTATTATTATCCTATCCTAGGTCATAATTTTGAAATGGATAGATTAGGAAAAATCACAGGACAGTATTATTCTAAGTACTGATGTCCTGACGCACAATTGCTCTGCAAAATGAGATTAAGAGATTCTGTGCTCTGGTTTGTAGACACTTAACTTCTGATTAGATGACTGGAAGAAACAGTTATGTTCAGAACGGTTGACTGGAAGAAACTGTCAGAGTGTTGATGTTTTCCAGGGACCGTGGCTCCACAATGCACGTTAATTCTATTTGGGTTTGTGAGAAAACAAATGGGACATGTGTAATCCTCTGGGGAATTACAAGGTTTACTTGCCATTTCACAACTTTTCTTATAAAATTCAGTGAATGCTGACATATAAAAGGCATAACCAAGGCCTGATTTTCTATGGTGGCAAGGGTGTTCAGTAGGCCTGAAAGGGAAATGTGCTAACTTTTCTATCCTGGAAGTCAGAAGACAGTTAAAGCAATAGATCTCTCTTTCCAAGTAACCACCCACGTAAATTCTTTCTTCTCCATTTTCATGCCAACACAGCCCAACAGAGCTTTCCAAATCCTGCTTCAGTTTCTCAAAAAAAGCTTTGAAACCTCTATCATTATCCTGAAAGCACTGTAGTGCCTGAATACAGATTTGAAAAGCACCTAGATAATATTAATTAAATAAGGTGACAAAGAAAGGAGGGAGTAACTAGGAAGTAACTGAGACCCCAAAATATGACCAAATTATGGCAATTTAGGGCCTGAAGTTACACCCTGAGACACCTGAGTAACAAAGATCAAACTTTATCTGTGGCGTGTAAGTATATTTGGTATTCAGGAACTGCAGTGTTCACTACAAATCAGCCAAGCTTTTCTGCCCTGCATTCTTCAGCAACTTAAAGAGAGGCTGGCTTCATGTTTGTCTCTTCCTACTGATAGGGAGATAGACGAAATGTGCAGTGGTATGGTCCTAAGTCCCAGAGCATAAGGAGTACATCAGGTATCAGTTTAGAATTGCTTCTGTGAGAGTGCTTGCACATAAGGACATTGCAGCAACAGTCCCTTCTCAGCCACCCCAGGAGGAAAGGCCACCAAAGCCAGAAGCTGAAGAGAAGGAGACATGTTCTTCATCTGCCTTTCTGTAGACGGTTGAAGGAGGCAAACATGGAGAAAGGAGTCCACTGCTTCTCTCCAGGATGCATACTGGCACAAAAATCCCTCTGCCACACACTGCCCTGGGAGGGGTTGTTGGCACAGTCGCTTTTGGAGCACCCTGCCCCTACTAGCCACACTCTTACCAGAGTGAGCCAATAAGGGCTATTTGGCCCTTGGACATTGGTACTGGACAGCATATAATGACTTGACTTGTCAGATCAAACATTTTGCTCTATTATTCCAGTACACTGAAAAGAACTCATACATACTTATTCGTTTCCTATAGGGCTTCCAATAATCACAGCTGCTGCAAAGAGTGTATTGTCTCTTGCAATTATCCCACCATCAAGAAAGCTAAGAAAATAACAAAGGATTTTGCTCTCCACTGGAGACCATATGATACTTGGGGTGTATCTCATTAAAGAAAAGGTACGTATTTTAAAATGTGTTGGCAGCTGGAAAGATCTGCACCTTTAAAAAATTGTCTTCAGAAGGTGATGGATTTTCTTGTAAAGGAATCACTTAGAGAGAGGCTCAGTGTAGCTTTAAGATAAACCAGAGGATGAATTTATATCAACAAGACTTACAAGAGGATTTAGTATTAAATATTAAACATTTCTTCATTAAAATCCTGAGTGGAAATCTGGGTATGATGAGGTATGATGAATTGAGGAAATAACCATTCATGTGACCATGCATGTGATCTCCATTTGCATTTCAGTCTGGAAAGACACCTTGTTGCTGTTGCTAGCTCCTGGAGTCAAACAGAGGTCTACTGAGCACTGGAGTGGGCACTACCCAGTAGTACTGGGTACTGCCCAGTAGTGTGTATTACTACTCAGAATAATACACACAGCCCTTGGAGGGCTGGAGGAGGGGAAGCCTTTCCTCCCCACTGACTGTGCTTTTTTGCTGGATGCTTAGAACAGCCTTTTTGAAAGCTGAGGAGACAACGGCACCCCAACACCTTCTTTACTTTCCAGAAGCAAACCGTAACAAATTAGTCAAGCAAATCTCTATGAGATGCGCCCTATACAGCAGTTTGTGAAACAGTTACCTTATTTGTCTTATCATTCTAGGGTTATTAACAATAGCTTTCAAAAAATCAACTTGTATTTCTCTAAAAAGAGGCTTTGTGGCAGAGAGAGAGGTTTCAAAAAGCAGTCAGCAGCTACTAGCTCCTGCAGAGAACTTCAGAAGCCAAAGAGAATGGAGTCTTCTTAAGGAAATTGGCCTTGAGAGACCATATCTTAGAGGAAATTGAGTCCCTAGTTCACAAAATTTGCTTCAGAAAAGCCCAGCTTCTGGTCATTTGGCTCCTGCAAACTATTCTGAGTCCCTTCCTCCTTAAATCTTATTAACTCTACAGTTTTCAGGATCTATTCCACATAAATCAGTTTTGACTTGATCAGCATTTCTCTATTAATAGTTTCCAGGCCCTTGCTGTAAGTGTATAAAAAATCAGAGCAACGCAAGCCAGAAAATTTGTAATATATTTTGTCTTGTGAGAGATGGCAAAATGGCACAGCAATTAAACTGAGAAGTAGAAAAGCTGCTCTTCACAGCAAGAAGAGTCTCATAGCTTTAATTGTTTTTTAGTGTAAATTGAGATGTTTCCACCAATTCACTTGGATCTATCCTTATCAAAGGACTTAGTCCTCCTTCTTACCAAGAGATCCTGAGTGCTTTTTGTCTGTTTATTCTGCCAGAATTAGCTGACTTCAGCTGATACAACTCAAGTTGCCAGTATTGTGAAATCCATTGTTATTATCTCACTTTTTCAGCTATATCCACCAGGAAAAAAAAAAAAAAGAAAAAAGCACTTATGATGGTTCCCAATAATTTAGATAATTGCTCTTTCCCTTTTTTCCCTCCAAAGTATCACATAAAATCCAGCTGAGTTTCAGCTCTTGTGGTGGGCAAGCAGAAGTGTTGAATCGCTGGTGGGATAACTGATAGGCTGAAATAATCACTGCTGTGCTGTCTGGCTGATATGTGATGGATGAAATATTTTCTTGTGTCAGCATTTATTTCACTTTTCCCCCCAAAATATGTATTTATTAATGTTATGACTGAGGGAATTCTTAAGCTCTTTCAGGATTCAGTTAACTCAAATGCTCATGCCACATAAGAGCTTACCACTGTTGTCAAATGAGATCTTCACTTCCTCTCCTGCTGGTCTTCCAAGTTCACAGCTTGTACCAGTTCCCATTGCAGAGTGGAGGGTCACTGAGCTGATACCATGTGCACAGCAAGAAAAAACAGTAGAAGGGTGAGAGACCATAATTTTACCTCCTTCTCCACTGCAGAAAGGTAGATTGGCTCCTCCTGTCTGAAACCATGCTTGTTGAGTTCAGTTATTTCTCCTACACTGCTTTACTTGGAGCAATTCTGTGACACAGGTAGGAGAAGTTTCCCAGACTGTGCTAANAACCATTCCTCATATGGCAGGCTTCTCAATCATTTGATAAACTTGGTGGCCCTTCTCTGAACCCTCTCCAGCCTGTCCACGTTTTTTGTATAGTGGGGGCCAAAACTGATCACAGTATTCCAGTTGTGGCTTGACAAGTGCTGAGCAGGGTGGGATAATGGCTTCTTTAGCTCTGCTGGTGATGCCCTTGCTGATGCAACCCAGCATCCCGTTGGCTCTCTTTGCTGCTGCAGCACACTCTTCACTCATATTGAGCTTGTCATCCACCAGAATACCAGGACCCTTTCCACAGAGCTGCTCCCCTGTCAGGTAGATCTCAACCTGTGCTGTACTCCTGGATTATGTTATTCCAGGTGCAAGACCTCACACTTATCATTGCTGAACTTTCATAAGGTTCTTGTCAGTCCACTCTCCCACTCTATTCAGGTCTTCCTGCAGCGAGTCTCTCCCTTCTAAAACATCCGNTTTCCTCTTGTGTCCAGTCAGAATGTCCCCAGGAGTAATTTTTTCCCAGTATATACCTCATTTTTATGATGTGACTCCTTCAAAAAAGGGAGTCTCCATCTTCTTTGTAGCCACTCTTTCAACAGTGAAACATNATCCCACCATCCAGATCGCTTATGATGATACTGAACAACATTCAGTATTGAACACTGGGGGTTCCCACTTGTGACAGGTTGCCAGTTTGAAAAGGAGCTCTTTACCACCACTCTTCGGCTGCAGCCCATCAGCCAGTTCCCTGCCCACGGCACAGAGCCCTTGTCTAGGCCGCAACACATCAGTGTCTCTATGAAGAGATTGTGAGGAACTGTGTCAAAAGACTTGGAGAAATCTGGGTAGACAACGTCCACTGNCAGTTTGGTATCATTGGCAAACTTCATCAAGGTACACTTAATCCCACCATCCAGATCGCTTATGATGATACTGAACAACATTCAGTATTGAACACTGGGGGTTCCCACTTGTGACAGGTTGCCAGTTTGAAAAGGAGCTCTTTACCACCACTCTTCGGCTGCAGCCCATCAGCCAGTTCCCTGCCCACGGCACAGAGCCCTTGTCTAGGCCGCAACACATCAGTGTCTCTATGAAGAGATTGTGAGGAACTGTGTCAAAAGACTTGGAGAAATCTGGGTAGACAACGTCCACTGCTCGCCCCACATCAACTGAGCAGGTTACATTGTTGTAGAAGGTTATCAGGTTTGTCAAGCACGATTTGGCTGTGGTGAATCTGTGCTAGCTTTTCCCACATTTCACTTGTGAGAGACCTCAGGAGCATTTGTTCCATAATTTTCCTTGGACTAAAGTAAGACTGATCGTAGAATCATAGAATGGTTAGAGTTGGAAGGGACCTTAAAGATCATCAACTTCCAATTCCCCTGCCATGGGCAGGGACACCTCCTACTAAAGGTTGTTCAAAGCCCCATCCAGCCTGGCCTTAAACACTTCCAGGGATGGGGCATCCACAACTTCTCTGGGCAACTGGGCAACCTGTTCTAGTGCCTCACCACCTTCACAGGAAAGATTTTCTTACTAATATCTAATCTAAATCTCTCCTCTTCCAAATTAAAACTGTTACCCCTTGTTCTGTCACTACACTTCCTGACGAAGAGTCCCTCTCCTTCTCCTGATGTGCTTATCATTTCCTGGATCCTCCTTTAAGACCTTCTGATGGAGCTGACATTAGCTTTCTTCCAGTGTTCTAGGATTGCCCCCAACCTCTGCCATTTCTCAAAGATTATGGGGAGTGGCCTCGCAATTATGTCAGCCAGCTCTTTTAACACCCTTGGATGGATAAAGTCAGGGCCCATTGATTTGTAGGAATCAAGCTCCTATAATACCAGCTTTTCCTTCAGTGGCAATGGGTTTGCATCAACATGGAATTTTGTTCCCAGCAGTGCTGGTAAAGACAGAGGTGAAGAAACTGTTGAAAATTTCTGCCTTTTCATCATTGTTAGTGACTAAATTTGTCTCTCCTGTTTAACAGTGAGCCAATACTTTTCGTCTGTTTTGGCTTGTTGTTTATGCGCTTGAAAAACTCCTTTTTGTAGTTTTTGACATCTCTGCCCAGTTTCAGTCTGAGCTGAGCTTTTGCTTTTCTAACTGCATCTCTGCACACCCTGGCAATGCCCTTATAGTTCTCAATGGGTATTCATCTGCTTTTCCATCTCTGGTACCCTTCTCTTTTGATCCTGAGCAGACTCAGAAGCTCACAGTTAAGCTAAGGGGGTTTCTTGCTTCACCTGCTTCCCTTACCTTAAAAGAAAAACAACCTGCTGCCAAGTGGATTATATGGGAGACAATATCAGAATTACCATCATTTGAACAGACAGCTTTGAGGGACGTGGGCTTATCTAACCCTGAGGTTTGAATTTTATCAGCAAGCCTTCATTGTTTAATTACAGTGTGAGGAAACACTGCAAGGCAGTGAAATAGTGTTTCACTATTTCAGTGTAATCCCTGGTCCATGGGAATCTTTGATCTCTCAAGAGATTACTGAAGAGGCCTCAGGAGCTAGCACAAGCTATCCCACTCTACCTTGGAGGTTAGGAGAGTCAGCCTCAGAGACAATTTAACACTTCTAAAAATTGTTCTATATTATAGTCTACATGTCCAGTATTAATAAATTAGTCAAGATATTCTATCCATCTCAGGTGTTTTTTGCTGTTGCCTTTGATACTACTAGTTTTGGACATACTTACAGTGATGCTTAAGACATGTCTCTACCAGCTCTCTGCTTGAAGTCACAGGCATGTCTGTTTGCTTTGGTTCAGCTTTCCCTGACTTGGACACTGAACAGTCCAAGGGGGAACTACTCAAAGTCTTTGCATTTTACTCCAAACACCCTGGCCTGGGAGCACGTTCTGACCTCTGCTTTGGTGTGCAGGATCTGATGATCGACTCAGCCTTCCCACTCTTATCCCTTCTGTTTTTCATCCAGTGGAGTTGCTGAAATGGAAGGGCAGGAAGTTCTCAGGACTTTTACTCCAACCTACTCACCTTCTACTTGTTTTCCTCTGCTATTAAGAATAAAAAAAAAATAAAAAGGTATCAAGGAAAAGAAACCAATTGCCCAAGGAAGACATCTGTGTTCACAACACAGAACAAAAGTTCACTAGGCTTTAACCATCAGTTCTGGCTAAAGTATGTATAAGGTGAAGTATATTTGCCTCACGTAAAATCAGCTACAGCAATATTTTGACAAAGAAAAAGAAATGGCTGCTGAGTGAAGGTTCTGTGCTCTAAATTACTAAATACACAGGAACAATTCATATCTTCAAAACTGTGTTGTATAACATAGAACGGTTTTTAAGTAGACAAAAAGATAAGGTAAGGCAGTTTGTTGCTCATTTCTGCTGCTGCATATATAGTAAGCAACGTCAAAGAACTTAATGGGAAGTTGTGTTTGTTTTCTTCATTATTTGTCCATTCAGTTCAAGATCCCTCTGAATTGACATATCTTAGTCTTAAACATCTAAAGAATAAGGATTAGTTACACTGGAAATCTGATGCAATGCTAGCTAGCTTAAAGTCTATGCCATCAAAATAGCACAAAGAAGAATACAGTCTCAATAGCATGAGTCCACTTTTAAGTTGGGATGTTGAAGAAATCTTTCACAGTTATAATTAATTTGTAAATGCTTGATTTGTACAAGCTAGATCTGTCCAGTCATCAGACACAGGCTATTGCTCTTGCAGGCTTTGCTTTCATATTTATACAGAAAGCAATTACATTATCAACCTATATATTTACCCTCCAATCAGATTGTGGCCACCATGCCAAACAAAGACAAATGGAAACCTGTATGCCACATTCCTAGCAGAGAGAAAAGGCTTAAGTGAATTATTCTTTGACATTAATAGGATAACATGTGCTTTGTAATAAACATCAACTTTGAGACTGATACTGTGGATGGAAGGCTGGGAGAGATAGACGATAATATCACCAGAGATCCCTACTTGCAAACAAGAGTTCCTGAAGACAGGATTAGATCAGAAAAGAATTTGACTTTGTCCATCATTTTCTCAATAAAAAGCAGCAAGAAATCAAACCCAAAAGCCTTTAAAGTTAGAAAGGTCTGAATTTCATAAGTTCCAGTGTTGATTCATGAATTTTTGTCCATATTTGTGGGACAATAACAAGCTTTAAAGGCTAACTGTTCTTTACCTCCTATTCAGTAAAATATCGTGAAGAGAATAGGAGAAAGAAAAAACCCGCTGTGCTGTCTTCCACGCCACTTTTTCTCAAAAATGTGATAACCGTGTTATAAAATAGGATTTAGATTCTAGAAACAGAAAAAGAGCAACCAGAGAAATCCCCCAAATTTGCCAAACTTTCACTAAGACATTGCTTCAGAATATCGGAGAACATAAAACTACTCTGGCATGTTAGTGAAGTGCAGGAATTTTTGGTGACCTGAAGTCTATTTTTAGCAACAAAACTCTGAAACAGTATGACAAATGTAATGAGAATTCAAGAACGTCAGTGAATTTTACAGCAGTTGGAAGCTATGTGATCTACGTAGAAAAGGATGTACAGATGGATGTGTAGATACTTGTCCATCCTGGTCTAAATTTCTTGGGTGAATGGGAACACCACTAGGGAACACCTCAGAGAAGGAGAACTGCTTTATTTGTGCCAGAGCATGTCCTCCTGACCTCACTGCCTTCTCTCTAGCAACACTGAAAGCCTGTGACATGCAGCTGCTTTCTGATGTTGGCCTCACGTTGGTCCCTGTGCACATGATACATGCCTCCTGTGTAGCTCTTTTCATGAATGAATGAAAAGTATCCCTAGGTGTCACATCACACAGGGACAAAAGCCATCATTTTACATTAAGGAAACACTGGTGAATGGTTCCAGGCTAAAAGTAAACCTTCGATTTGCAAGGTTCTTTTAAATCCTGGGTCAGCCCTGTGACACACTATAGAATATGGTCTCAAAACTGCGAGGGGTGGTAAAAATTGCGGGAAAAGTGACCAATGACAGGGAACAGCAGGAATGCATTAAGTTTGTACTTCTGTCAAAACCCCAATACTGTGAAACTGTGGTCTCTGAGACTTTCTTTCTAGATGATCAGGGCTTTCCAAGGGACCTCTGTGTGAGAAAAAGTTCCCTGATTCAGAGAAGTCAGGAGACAGGAGGTCTGTTATCTGTTGCATAAATCAGTATCTCCTTTTTTATCATCCTGCAACACCTCTGTGCCAGCAGTTGCTCTAGTCCCTAATCCTGCAGGACTCATACTCTTATCCTTTCCCACCTTTTCCCATGTTATTCCTCACAGTGATCCTGCTACTCCCACTCTTGTTAACATGGTTTCCCCCAAGCTCTTCTCCTCCTTCTTCCCTCCTCCCTTTTCATTCATGAGTAGCCATTACTTCTCTTGCCAGATCTTCAAAGCCTTCTCTTCTTCACTCCCTTTCCACAAACAGAGAATGAGTACATTGTATATTCTCTTTGAGGAAACAATCCGAGGTCCTTTGTAAGTATATTGTACTCAGGTTAAATTCCCTCTTCCCCACCCCTCAAATAATTAGGAAGTTCCCCTTTTGACAGCAAGAATTTGTAATGACCTCTGTTTCATTTATTTATTTATTTATTTTTATTTTCAAGGACCTGCTTAATGCCAAACGAAAACTGACTCAGCAAGTCCATGTTGGGTTCACCAGTTGATCCGCCAGACTAGAAGCCTTTCAGCTGCTTGGAGAGTGCATGGGTTGGTGTAACCCATTTGGTCTGTGACTCTGCCTGAACTGTTTTTTCCCCTGAAACCTCGAGTCTTTAAGGAATACTAATTTTCATACAGTTTCTCTAAAGTGGAGTCTCATAAGGGGCATAAAAATGAATATTAGGTTGGGAGAACGTCAAATGTATACAGCCAGTTTTAGGCACCTCTGTGCCTTGAACCTTCAGATCTGCAGTCGAAACATGCTAGAGGAATTTGTCAGCCTCGAGACAGTCTCTGTACTTGAGAAGGTGGAGACAGGCTGCCTGAGGAAACTCTGCTTCAAGTATCAACAAATTCAAGACAATAAACCATTCTGGCACCAATCTGAAGCAGATCAAATACTAAGACCCTCTGGAAAAGAACATTATGTTTTAAAAAAACCAAAAACCTAGTAGAAGAAAGTTTAAAATAAAGATCTTCTTATTAAGAGAGTTAGCTACAGCATGGATGGATCTCTGCTGTAATACAGACTGGTCAGTGTATTTTGCTAGTCAATACTATGTACTTGATCATAAAATTTACCTTTTGAACTGTAATTTATAAACCAAGAGGTCGGTCATGTATGAAAGACAGCCTTCTTTTTAAAAACTAATGATAAATCTTTAATATCAATATTGATCTCATTTTGATTGCTGATAATTTTACTGAAGCATAAGCCTAACATTTAATTTACAGCTTCAAACTTCCTTTTGCTGTTTTCTGGAGCCATAAATCTTACCTGTTCCCTCCTTGTGTGCTAAAGCCACTGAAAATGATACCAAGTACTTTCGCATACCCAGTTCAAAACTTTGTGGTGAATTGAAAGCCATGAACATAAGACAAAACATTTAAAACTTAATGAAAAATTCGGTAACAGTATTATTATAGTTTGAATTGCATTCTTCATTTTCACATTAAAGACAACAAAAGCTATCCTTACAGCTTTATTTGAAATAACCGTGGGGTTAATAATTTTCTGTATCTGGGTGTAACAGAAATCAACAGGCTATCTTCAAGTTAGGTGCCCCTTTTTATCTAGTATTTAATTACAACTGTTGGAGATATATGTGATATGTCTGCACAAACACACACATATGCACACTTGCGAGCACATCACGTGTATCCTTATGAAACCCAAAGACTGTTTATCTTTATTTGGCAGCTACTTAATGCGAAAATGTATGTTAAATATGAAGAAAAGTACAGATATATTGAAGTTACATCCATGTAACTCAAACCTGTAGTGCTTGAACTCATCATTATTCATTGAGGTGGATCTGATAGATGGATGAAGCAATATTTCCTTTTCTTTTCTTTTCTTAGTCACTTTGATTCAGAATATGGGGACAGAATAAAACATGCCATTATTCTTCCAAAAATTCAAACCCAGAAGCCGTGAAAGCCTATATATTCCCATGAAATGGTTTGTAATTTGTGCTTTTATATCCTAACTTGGGACAATGGCACACATTATGTCTGTGCTGTTGTGAATAAAGTTGGGCCATGCAGACTATTTGTGTTGAAAACTGCTGGTTTAAATTGTTTTCATCTTTACCTTTTTTTTTTTTCTGTGTGTGCATGAGGAATTCTCACTTTTAAAAAAATATTATTATTCAAGCGCGTGCTGAAATTGAATCATGCTATTCTTACATAATTTTTCATTGGATTGTTGCAATCTATAAAAAAATCCAATTAAATTTTACTTGCAGGCACAGAGCGTCATTCAGCACGCCTTTATAAAACTGGCTTCTTGTATTGTATGGCATGACTATGAATTGAGAAGCACGGAGGCCCTGTCCCATTCCTTGTCCTGTGTGACACGATGTAGAGAGAGAGAGTCTGCCAGCAGGGTTTCAAAGAGCTGTGTTATCAGAAAAGATAAAGGCTTTTCCATCATTTTTGCTGCCATCGTTTAGAATACGCATATGCCAATGCATTTGCAGAAGAGTTTCGAGGATTGTATTGTTCACATATTACCCTCTGCATCTGTGATTTCCACCTTCCTCATACAAGAACATAAGATTTGATGTTTTATTCTATGATAAAGATGATGTACAGATTCTATGTTGAAGATAAGTTTAGCAGAAGCACTTTTAAGAAAGTCTCCCAGACTGTATAAGTGAAGCACACACTTCCATCTCAAGGAAGCAGACTGTAAAATTTGTGGTGCTAGATTACACATCAGTGGGATTGCTGCACAATTTGTCTATGTGCCTTACTGCTGATTTAAACATCATAGGAGGGCCCAAATGATCAGCAGACTCACTCTGGCTGTCTCCAATCAGAAGGGCAATGCTTATGTTTGTCTACCAATACAGCATGGAAACACACTTTGTTCAATATCAGAATTCACCAACTGTGGGTGTAAGAACTGTGTATCCTGCATGAAAGTGATACTCCAGGTTGTACAACAGACTGCCTTGGTTTATCAATCTACTTGATCTTACTGCTGAGAAAGACTGGGCAAACCACATTCTGTAGACTCCAGGCACTTTCCATATAGGAGATTACTGACTGTGGTAGGGAACACATCCTCAGACCTCCATATTCTGCAGTTGGATATAAGCTATAAGATCCAAATTATAAACATTATGAGGAATACAGAGATGACAAAGATCAACCACTATATCTTCCTGTTAATGCAGAATTGATTTCTGTCCTATATTTCCTGATGTTTCTCCATTCTAATGTAGCGGTTCCGAAGTGTTCTTTTTCCTTGAGAAATTATTTCACTGTCTAATGTTATGGTGATAGGCAAAGTGTAGTCCAGATCCAATTCAAGAACATGTATGCAATCGTATGAAAAAAAAGCAGTATCTATCACATGTTTTAAATAACACATCTACTCCATCCAATGCTTTAAACAGTCTCACTGCCTTGGATTTTGTTCTGATAGTCAATCTAAATTTTTCTTCTTTTAATTTCCTCTCATTACTGCTCTAGTGATATCCCTGTAACTAAGCTAAATAATTAATTGACATTTTCATTTACTTCAATGGGAGCCATTCACACATATCAGAGGACAAATTTTAGCCCTTAATAAAGAAATGAACTATTGTCTAACCAGCAGACACTGAAAACGTCAGCCTACACCTGCTTACACAAGAGAATTGAGAACTAACGATTTGCAATGATCATTTGTCCCGAGAGTCATCTGTAAGGGTGGTATTCTATTGATTCTTTACAAACTCAGTCTGCAAAAATGGTTTAAAAGAAGTCAGAGCACTCACCCTAAAGCCATATTGACACGATGTCTTTACATTGCTTTAACATAACTTGAGCTTAATCTCATTTGTAGCATGGTTAGTGTGGATGTGGTTTTTCATTTTCCAGAAGCATGCTAACCAGACGTGCTCTTGACCATCTGTTACTTCATTTTCTAACACAGAAGTCTATCCCTCCTAACTAAGTCAGGACTGGGGTAGAAAAAGCTGTTTGGAGCAAGTTTTTCACAGCAGACTGATCTTAAAAGGTTAGTAATTTGAAATCTTTTTTTGTATTGTCAATATCAATTAATTCAATGTAATTTCAACAAACCAAGAGGACTGGTGTCAGCAGTTAGGGAGCAAGGAAGATCAGTGACAAAGCTAGAAAAATAGATAAGAAAGTACAGCGCCAAACAGAGTAATGCATGTTGACTGGTAACAAGCAAAAGGAGAGAATGTTTGTCACTTATTAAATGGAAAATTTCAGGCAGTCATGTAACCAGAAATGATTTCAGACTTCAATCGACTGTAGGCTGTTTTAGCCACTATTCTGTCAGAAAAAGGCAAATAGGAACAACCTGGATTCAGTACATAACGACAGAAAGTGTCCTTGAAGATGTTACAGTCATTAAACTGGTCAAATGTCACTGAGAAAGCTGTGTTTATATTTAGTGTACATTTCCACGGGCAGAGGAAAACACTTCCTTGGAAGGAATATAACCAAGGACAAACATGACTCATAGCAGACTTCCATAATGTCTGAGATAGAGGACTTGCCTTTTTTTTTTCAATTCTCAGAGGATAAATTTAATGTGATCCTGGGCCGCTCTCTGACGTGCTGGGCAGTGTGTGAAGGGAGGACAAGTGAGGAAAGCAGTCGCCCCTCCACTGGCTGAACGCAGGTCTCAGGTTCTACCCGGACCTTGCACACTCTGCTGCTGACTCAGGTTCAGCCTATGCCCGCAGTCAAAGGTTAAGTTCAAACCAGAGGTCTAGGCCCCTAACAGAAGAGATAACACCAAGCCTCACCCCGAGTTTTCCTGGGGCAGACTCTCTGTAAGCCTGTGAAGGACATGGCTTGTCTCTGCTCTCCCTGCCTCAATGGCTTTTTGCTCCTGTGTCTCCTCTGAGCCCAGTGCCAGAGGACAACAGAGCCTTCCTCTGGGGCCATGTAAGGGGTAGGAGTGATGAGCCATGCAGAGTAAAGGAAACATGCCAGGTGAGAGCACACATGACACAGAAGCTGCTGCTCTCCTTCTTTGTTTACTTCAGATTATTTTTCTCGATAAAATGATGTCAAGCCAAAGTGGTATGGGAATAAGTGTTGCACTTATCTGCCTGAAGCATAGGACAGTAGCTCCTAAACTTTGGGATTTAAATCTTCAGCTTTTCCCACGCTCTAACACCACGGCTGCACGTGCTTTAGAAGTTCATAAATTTTCCTTTTTAACTTCTTAAGTCTGACTGGCAAACCAACTCTCATAGCTTTGAAAACCACCAGAGGTCAGCAAACCACACTCCAGGAACTCCAGAAGTGGTACGGTAAATTAGTGGGTTTTGGGCCATGTGTTTTGTTTAGTTTATTCAAAGTGCTGTGATCCGCCCCAGTTCCAAGTTTGAGCAGGTGATGGCATTGCCGGTGGCAAAGAGCTAGCTCTATGTCACTCAGCCCTGCTGCTCTGCTTTAGCCTGCTTAGCACAGGGCCCCACGGGCTGCGTGATTTGAAACAGACAGAATATTCCGAAGTAGCAATACCACCCCATTTTGCTGCACTTCAAGCTGCAAGGAGATTTCCACACTCTCTAAATTCCCCTGAATCCTGGACCGCAATGAAATGGTGCCCCTGTGAAGCCTAGGTGTCCATTGTGTTGAGTAGACTGGAAAGGAGTGGGAAAGACGAGGAATTTCTCCCACCTCCCCCATTCCCCGAGTGAAAAATCTTAGAAGAAAAAATTGCAGGGGGTTAGATGTCAAAGCTGTCTCATTGCTGGTTCCTGGCTCAGATCTTGCTTGATTTTTTTCTATGCCAATTGGCCCTATGGGGAGTTCTGATTAAGGGTGCATCTATGTCCAGGACATAAATATTTCTTTCCATTGCTAGAAACTGGGCTGAGAGTCAGATGTAAGTGTAGCTTAAAAAACATACATGAGTGAATTGAACAGAATAAACATCTAGCTAAATGGATGCCTTTTTGACTCTGTAGAAAGATATAGAGATAATATGTAGCAGTTGGAATCCAGACGGTTAAAAAGTACAGGAGGCTGCAAAAGAAGAAGGGGGGTAGCAGGGCTGGGAGGATTTCTCTGAAATATGTTCTGCATACTCTAAAAGAAAAATGTGTGCAATTTGGACCCCAAGTGCAGGCCAAAGCGACAGCATCTAATAGGGGAAACATGATTTAGAGGTCGGTTTATAAACTAAACAAATTTACTGAGTTCCATAAATGAATCTCATGGCAAGATCCAAAATTTTTTTTTAAAGGTGGATAAAAAATATTGTATGTTAAAGGGGGAAATCGAGATGGTTTTTAAGCTGATGTCCTTAGAAATATATGTATATAGTCTTTTTTATAGCTTTTGGCATATAAAATAAGTCATTATTCTAAATAGAAAAATATTGATGATGTCATAGGAGCATTGCCGGACACATCAAGCTGATCTGATGAACTGGGAAATCAATAGATATTTTCCAAACGAGATGGCATTTCTTTTAATTGGTTGTGTGAACACAATATACTGCAGAGACCAAACATTTAAAGTTAATTTTCATTTCGCTTGGATTTCTCCCTGTGTTTTCTGTATTATTTCTGTATGTAGAATTTTTTTTTTGTTTTGCTTTGTTTTAAAATTTGCTTCTTCCATTGGCTCGCACATAAATTCCTCATCGGAACAGATGAAATAGCATCTACGCATTGTAGACACTCAAACAGTGTGTCTTTGGGAGCTATTTGAATATCTACCAAGATATAAAGTATTGAAGGTTTCACCTGCTAATCGCCATACTCCTCTCTACTGCTTGAAATCTGTTGAGTTGAGTAAGTCGTTTAATTTCACCCCTATCACAGATAAGTAAGGACTTGTCCTTATGTCCAATAGCAAGTGAACATCAGAATTTGGTACAGAAATTCTGGCTGCTTTTGCTTTAAATAAATCACCAGGCTGTACAAATGGCACACATGGCAGACCAATACACTAATATACAATTCAGGTGTTGTTAAGTAATATTGCATGTCCTCTGTCACTCCCCAGACCCAGAATTTTCAAGGAAATAGAATAATGAAACCCTTATACAAAAACAGAACAGAAAAGGATGCTGTGTGGGGACTTCATTTGTGTAAAGTATTTTGGCTTTCTGGTTTTACATGTCAGCATGTAAGTAAAAGGATTCTGATAAATATTTATTCATTCTTCAGGCATCTAACATTATTTTGTGTTCTTGGCTTTTCATCAACTTCACATTTCTCTTCCTGAAGCTGGGGAAGGCACAGAGCTGATATCAAGCTGTAATGGACAGAACATGCAAATGTATGGTATATTGTCCCTTTTATTTTTTTTCTGTAATTTTAAAAGAAACTTTTATATGGATTTTGTATTAGTTAAAGGTGTTGACTTATGGAAGGTCTTCAATTTATTCTCACAACTGTAATGGTAGAACAATTTTCCTGCCACAGCTGAAGTGCTGCTATTCATGCAGGTATTTCAGTCTCCATAACTTCACTTAGACTTACTGAACCTATTTGGTGATTATATTGCTAGGGGAAATAGCAATTACATTTATCTGTTGTGGTTTTGTCATGAAGGTCTCTACTTTTGTCAAATGTGAGCTTGATGAGTTCATTTGACTAATTTTGTTCTGGTGCTAAACACAGTTTTATACATACTTGCCATAAATCTCATACATTTGACCCCAAACTTTCCTGCCTATTCTCTTGCAGATTTGAGTCTTCTGACACAATTTCATTCACCATGTGACTATGGTTCATCTTCTCCTTATTGAGAAATACTAGTAGATTAAAGAAATTCAAGGATTCCCCTGATATCTATCCCCTATTTGATACTGGTAAATACTGTAACATGAGGTCTCATTATTGATTTCCACTGCAATTGTGGCAGATGGTTTGAGAACATTGCTTTGTTCATTGCCATGAATTATGCACTTCATCATTTTATAAACCAGGCAAAATCTCCACAGAAGTCAATGGCAGAAGTTCCAACAAAAATATAGCACACTGCCCATTTTAATATCTAAATTTCATGTTTAATGGATGGGGAAGATAATGACTGGACGGGAGTTACCTCTTTGTCCTGGTTTGAGGACCCAAACCATGACATCCATATTCTACCCTTCAAAAACTTTTCTCATACAAGTTTTTAATCTTATTTCTTCAAGGTGCCAGTGCCTCGCCTTTTATCCACACTTTAGCATTTGTAGAAGTTTCTTGAGCAGTGCTCTTTGTCTCCAGCTAATTGAACTTTCAATGAATTATTTTTTCTGATTATGTTCTTGCAATCCAAACATCCATTCTTTACTCAAGACATCTGGAACCACTTCTAGTACTTTTTTTCCCCTCTTCTTCTTCTTTTTTTTATTTTTTATTTTTTTTTTAAATATGTAAATAGTATACTAAGCATTTGTAGAATACCCTTGACTGTAGCATCTAAGTGCTGAGTATCTGCCACTTACTAGGAACAGTGATGGGAAGTCAATGTTTCAGCTTCTGGAGAGGTGAGGCCAAAAGCAAGATTCATATTTTCATCTTCTAATTAGGGAAATTTAGGAGAGCCATAGTGCAACTTTCATGGAGACCAGACTTTTTCCAGTGCTGTCTGAAAAAATAATGTCCTTTTGCTGCTGTAAGGATATTAAAGTCAATGATTACAGCCACAGGCCAAATGATCAAAACTGCACCCTAAATTTATGCAAATGCACATTCATGTTCACAAAACATAGCCATCTTAATTTATAGTGCAAATAATTTCTGACCTAACTGCTAACATTTCACGGGCAAACACGTTGGAGAGCAGATGTGATCCTTGCACTTGCAGAATTCGTAGAAATAATTTTCCTGGCTACAACTTGAACAGTTGAATTCATATTTCATAATGAAGAAGGAGTGTTGGCCTAAGCCTGGCAAATAGTTGGCCACCTTGATGAATTCAACCGCCTCCATGTCCCCGTGTGCAGTGTCTGACAGGTAAATTCTAAGTTTCTTACCCTCAGTAACTTTCAAAGCTTTTATTTCTTCCCAGACCATGAAAAGTAGGAGTTCTTTTTTCTGAACCTCTTAACTAAAATTCCCTGAAAGAGTAATAGCTGAATTCCTCTCTTATCTCTTGTTTATTTTTAATGCACCTTGGCTGCATTTTGCTAGGCATGTTGTTCTTTATGTGGAACAGAGATTTAATATCATTTCTTGAATCTTTAACACCACTCCTTTGGAAAGAAACCCATTCTCTTAACTATTCTGAAAAATACAGCAGAAGCTATAATTCTTGAGTGGCTCTAAGTAAAAGTACAGATTATCTTTCCACCAGGGAACAGATCAGTGAGGTTATGTGGTATGCGGAAAAGGCAAAAATCTCTTGTATTCAATAATTGCATGGGTGAACAAGTACAGTAACTTCATAAATAGCAATTCTGGTGAATGTCAACAAAAGTTGTTCAGCTTAGGTGAAAATCACAAATCTAAAAAGATGACTCAGACTTATACAAACCTGTTTCTCCACTGATATGGATTTTGAACTTCTAGTGTGATTTTCTAGGTATTGGGACGATGGGTGTGAGGCTGGGACTATGAATATCTTGCTGCAATTCAGGGGAGCCAGACTTCCAGCCTATGCATCACAACTCTGTCATTTGCTCCAAAGAAAAATAATTTTAGCCACGTGTTCCATGGGCTCCACCATGCCAGCCAAGAGAGACGGAAATATAGCTCAACTCTTTTTATAGCCCTGCACAATACATCTTCAGTGTAACTGCTCAAAGTTGTGCAGAGGACAGTATGGTTGCTTGTTGCTTCCCTTTAACTCCTCTTAAATCTACGGTGGATGCCTAATGAGTCAAATGATTGCCTTCATAAAACACTCACTACATGTGGTGATTAGCCCTCATTGCTCCTGCTCTCTATAGATGATAAAAACCTTTTCAGTGGGACAACAATGTAAACAAAATAATGAATGTCTCTCAAATTCCAGAGTGAATGATCATTCATCCAAGAGTTAAGGATTTCTCGGATCTGTTAGCAAACTATCCACCAGAAAACTTGCAAATTACAGTAAATAGAGCTATGCAATTAACTGTAGAGTTACTGTTTCACTTTCTTTTGTGAAATCATTTGTGAATCACTTTTCACCGCTGCAAGTCAAGGCTGATCTTTACAGCTGGAGCAACACAAGTAGGATTCCCATTCAATGTGGAATCTCAGTAGTGTCCAATGGGCCATCATCAGCGTGCTCCTCTGACCTCCTCTTCCTCAGGATTTTCATTTCCTCAAGTAGAAAGTGTTCTTAAATTCATGCAGCCCTGCTGCCTGAAGCCCTGGACCCCAGCTGTGCCGAGAATCAAACAGCAATCTTTCATGTGCAACAGGCTGTACATGTGAGGACTTTCATATAATATTGATGAGATTAAAGGGTCTTCTTGACTGATTTTCAAACTCTAAAATGGAGAAGTAGGATTTAAAAATCTTGCTACTCTTTCAAAAGCGAGGTTCTTCCTTCCTTTCTCCTTCCTCCCTTCCTCCCTTTCTCCTTTCCTTCCTTCCTTCCTTCCTCCCTTCCTCCCTTCCTCCCTTCCTCCCTTCCTCCCTTCCTCCCTTCCTCCCTTCCTCCCTTCCTCCCTTCCTCCCTTCCTCCCTTCCTCCCTTCCTCCCTTCCTCCCTTCCTCCCTTCCTCCCTTCCTCCCTTCCTCCCTTCCTCCCTTCCTCCCTTCCTCCCTTCCTCCCTTCCTCCCTTCCTCCCTTCCTCCCTTCCTCCCTTCCTCCCTTCCTCCCTTCCTCCCTTCCTCCCTTCCTCCCTTCCTCCCTTCCTCCCTTCCTCCCTTCCTCCCTTCCTCCCTTCCTCCCTTCCTCCCTTCCTCCCTTCCTCCCTTCCTCCCTTCCTCCCTTCCTCCCTTCCTCCCTTCCTCCCTTCCTCCCTTCCTCCCTTCCTCCCTTCCTCCCTTCCTCCCTTCCTCCCTTCCTCCCTTCCTCCCTTCCTCCCTTCCTCCCTTCCTCCCTTCCTCCCTTCCTCCCTTCCTCCCTTCCTCCCTTCCTCCCTTCCTCCCTTCCTCCCTTCCTCCCTTCCTCCCTTCCTCCCTTCCTCCCTTCCTCCCTTCCTCCCTTCCTCCCTTCCTCCCTTCCTCCCTTCCTCCCTTCCTCCCTTCCTCCCTTCCTCCCTTCCTCCCTTCCTCCCTTCCTCCCTTCCTCCCTTCCTCCCTTCCTCCCTTCCTCCCTTCCTCCCTTCCTCCCTTCCTCCCTTCCTCCCTTCCTCCCTTCCTCCCTTCCTCCCTTCCTCCCTTCCTCCCTTCCTCCCTTCCTCCCTTCCTCCCTTCCTCCCTTCCTCCCTTCCTCCCTTCCTCCCTTCCTCCCTTCCTCCCTTCCTCCCTTCCTCCCTTCCTCCCTTCCTCCCTTCCTCCCTTCCTCCCTTCCTCCCTTCCTCCCTTCCTCCCTTCCTCCCTTCCTCCCTTCCTCCCTTCCTCCCTTCCTCCCTTCCTCCCTTCCTCCCTTCCTCCCTTCCTCCCTTCCTCCCTTCCTCCCTTCCTCCCTTCCTCCCTTCCTCCCTTCCTCCCTTCCTCCCTTCCTCCCTTCCTCCCTTCCTCCCTTCCTCCCTTCCTCCCTTCCTCCCTTCCTCCCTTCCTCCCTTCCTCCCTTCCTCCCTTCCTCCCTTCCTCCCTTCCTCCCTTCCTCCCTTCCTCCCTTCCTCCCTTCCTCCCTTCCTCCCTTCCTCCCTTCCTCCCTTCCTCCCTTCCTCCCTTCCTCCCTTCCTCCCTTCCTCCCTTCCTCCCTTCCTCCCTTCCTCCCTTCCTCCCTTCCTCCCTTCCTCCCTTCCTCCCTTCCTCCCTTCCTCCCTTCCTCCCTTCCTCCCTTCCTCCCTTCCTCCCTTCCTCCCTTCCTCCCTTCCTCCCTTCCTCCCTTCCTCCCTTCCTCCCTTCCTCCCTTCCTCCCTTCCTCCCTTCCTCCCTTCCTCCCTTCCTCCCTTCCTCCCTTCCTCCCTTCCTCCCTTCCTCCCTTCCTCCCTTCCTCCCTTCCTCCCTTCCTCCCTTCCTCCCTTCCTCCCTTCCTCCCTTCCTCCCTTCCTCCCTTCCTCCCTTCCTCCCTTCCTCCCTTCCTCCCTTCCTCCCTTCCTCCCTTCCTCCCTTCCTCCCTTCCTCCCTTCCTCCCTTCCTCCCTTCCTCCCTTCCTCCCTTCCTCCCTTCCTCCCTTCCTCCCTTCCTCCCTTCCTCCCTTCCTCCCTTCCTCCCTTCCTCCCTTCCTCCCTTCCTCCCTTCCTCCCTTCCTCCCTTCCTCCCTTCCTCCCTTCCTCCCTTCCTCCCTTCCTCCCTTCCTCCCTTCCTCCCTTCCTCCCTTCCTCCCTTCCTCCCTTCCTCCCTTCCTCCCTTCCTCCCTTCCTCCCTTCCTCCCTTCCTCCCTTCCTCCCTTCCTCCCTTCCTCCCTTCCTCCCTTCCTCCCTTCCTCCCTTCCTCCCTTCCTCCCTTCCTCCCTTCCTCCCTTCCTCCCTTCCTCCCTTCCTCCCTTCCTCCCTTCCTCCCTTCCTCCCTTCCTCCCTTCCTCCCTTCCTCCCTTCCTCCCTTCCTCCCTTCCTCCCTTCCTCCCTTCCTCCCTTCCTCCCTTCCTCCCTTCCTCCCTTCCTCCCTTCCTCCCTTCCTCCCTTCCTCCCTTCCTCCCTTCCTCCCTTCCTCCCTTCCTCCCTTCCTCCCTTCCTCCCTTCCTCCCTTCCTCCCTTCCTCCCTTCCTCCCTTCCTCCCTTCCTCCCTTCCTCCCTTCCTCCCTTCCTCCCTTCCTCCCTTCCTCCCTTCCTCCCTTCCTCCCTTCCTCCCTTCCTCCCTTCCTCCCTTCCTCCCTTCCTCCCTTCCTCCCTTCCTCCCTTCCTCCCTTCCTCCCTTCCTCCCTTCCTCCCTTCCTCCCTTCCTCCCTTCCTCCCTTCCTCCCTTCCTCCCTTCCTCCCTTCCTCCCTTCCTCCCTTCCTCCCTTCCTCCCTTCCTCCCTTCCTCCCTTCCTCCCTTCCTCCCTTCCTCCCTTCCTCCCTTCCTCCCTTCCTCCCTTCCTCCCTTCCTCCCTTCCTCCCTTCCTCCCTTCCTCCCTTCCTCCCTTCCTCCCTTCCTCCCTTCCTCCCTTCCTCCCTTCCTCCCTTCCTCCCTTCCTCCCTTCCTCCCTTCCTCCCTTCCTCCCTTCCTCCCTTCCTCCCTTCCTCCCTTCCTCCCTTCCTCCCTTCCTCCCTTCCTCCCTTCCTCCCTTCCTCCCTTCCTCCCTTCCTCCCTTCCTCCCTTCCTCCCTTCCTCCCTTCCTCCCTTCCTCCCTTCCTCCCTTCCTCCCTTCCTCCCTTCCTCCCTTCCTCCCTTCCTCCCTTCCTCCCTTCCTCCCTTCCTCCCTTCCTCCCTTCCTCCCTTCCTCCCTTCCTCCCTTCCTCCCTTCCTCCCTTCCTCCCTTCCTCCCTTCCTCCCTTCCTCCCTTCCTCCCTTCCTCCCTTCCTCCCTTCCTCCCTTCCTCCCTTCCTCCCTTCCTCCCTTCCTCCCTTCCTCCCTTCCTCCCTTCCTCCCTTCCTCCCTTCCTCCCTTCCTCCCTTCCTCCCTTCCTCCCTTCCTCCCTTCCTCCCTTCCTCCCTTCCTCCCTTCCTCCCTTCCTCCCTTCCTCCCTTCCTCCCTTCCTCCCTTCCTCCCTTCCTCCCTTCCTCCCTTCCTCCCTTCCTCCCTTCCTCCCTTCCTCCCTTCCTCCCTTCCTCCCTTCCTCCCTTCCTCCCTTCCTCCCTTCCTCCCTTCCTCCCTTCCTCCCTTCCTCCCTTCCTCCCTTCCTCCCTTCCTCCCTTCCTCCCTTCCTCCCTTCCTCCCTTCCTCCCTTCCTCCCTTCCTCCCTTCCTCCCTTCCTCCCTTCCTCCCTTCCTCCCTTCCTCCCTTCCTCCCTTCCTCCCTTCCTCCCTTCCTCCCTTCCTCCCTTCCTCCCTTCCTCCCTTCCTCCCTTCCTCCCTTCCTCCCTTCCTCCCTTCCTCCCTTCCTCCCTTCCTCCCTTCCTCCCTTCCTCCCTTCCTCCCTTCCTCCCTTCCTCCCTTCCTCCCTTCCTCCCTTCCTCCCTTCCTCCCTTCCTCCCTTCCTCCCTTCCTCCCTTCCTCCCTTCCTCCCTTCCTCCCTTCCTCCCTTCCTCCCTTCCTCCCTTCCTCCCTTCCTCCCTTCCTCCCTTCCTCCCTTCCTCCCTTCCTCCCTTCCTCCCTTCCTCCCTTCCTCCCTTCCTCCCTTCCTCCCTTCCTCCCTTCCTCCCTTCCTCCCTTCCTCCCTTCCTCCCTTCCTCCCTTCCTCCCTTCCTCCCTTCCTCCCTTCCTCCCTTCCTCCCTTCCTCCCTTCCTCCCTTCCTCCCTTCCTCCCTTCCTTCCTCCCTTCCTTCCCTCCTTCCCTTCTTCCTTCCCTCTTCCCCTCTCTTTTCTTTATTTCTGTCTTCTCTTCTTCATTCCCTCCTTCCTTGTTTCTTTCTCACTCTTTTGCTTGTTTCTCTCTCACTTTTTTCTCTTTCTTCTCACGTGTTTAATATATATTCAAGACTGCCCTATCAAAAGAATTATTAATTAGACAATCGTTTAGATATTGGATCTCATTTCATTTTTTCTCAAATATTTATGAGACATGCATATTTATGAAAATGCTCATTTTGTAATCTGTAAACCTACTTTATGAGTTTGCAGTCAGAATTTAGTCTTGCCAGGTTTTTTTGCTAAATCTTATTGCTAAATCTGACCTAAATCTGTTAAATATTGACTCCAGACTTGTCAGGCAGAAATGTTATTCTGGTAATAAAACAACTCTATTAAAGATCATTGATATTATAAGTGAGATAACTTCACAATGTGTGTATCAGTGTTTATTTTAATGAAAGGGATTTCCTGGCACATTGTCAGCTAAACATTTTGTACTGAAAGCTGCCTGGAAAAAAATTAGACATGTTAAAATCAGCCTGTAACAGGGCTTGTGATTTTGTTTTTAAGTCTCTGTAACTAAAAGTGTGTAAATGGAATTGCATGCAGCAAAGTACAGTAATTTATTCTAGAAATTAGCAAGACCACGTTCCACCTATAAAATCATTCTCTGTGATGTGTGACTGGCCTTCATTTCAGTGGCCTTGATTTATAGTTAGAGTTTGTTTTATTTTCAAGGGGTAGAGACTGGGAAGCAGCCGGACAGAGCTATTAAAGCTGTTGTGCACAGCAATTTTTCAGGGTTTTATTAATTCTTGCAGAGAATAAGCCAATGAACTGAGCTTTTTTCAATGTGAGAACACCTTTTTTAAAAGGACATTTTCTTGACAAATAGATACAGACAGCACAAAACAAAACATATGGGTGTTGTATAAAATTAACCACTTGTGTTTAGCCACATTCTCAGTTGCAAAGACTTATAAAAATGAGGGTTCACATTCAGCAATAATGTAATTCCACCTGTGTTTGGCGGTTTTGGCCTCAGGTTTTCCTTAATGGTCTCACTGATGCCTGGGTTTTGTTAAGAAAAGAGCCTCAGATTGTTATAGAGAAGAAAGACTATCGGAATAACTTAATTCCAGTGAACAGATAGCACGAATGTTCTCTAAAACAAAAATGCTGATATTTTCAGATAAATTGAGGTGGAATGTGGCTTTGTGCCCTATAATGTATGGAAGTGAATTCTAATTAAACCCACTCTAATTAAAGGGTATTTAAGTCAGTACATCTATTAAAAACAAAATTGTGTGTCAGCTACGCCAAAACTGCAGCATTTACTCAAAAAGCGTTTGTTTCTTTTACTTCCTCTCACATAGTGATTTCCTATGTGCCTTTCTTCTGAACACATCAGCTGCTCTTGGGTCAAAGTTTTTGATGACTTCAGAGAGGATGCGCCCAGTGAGTCTCTAGGTCGTTTGAGCACAAATGTGCTTAGACCACACAGCCATGCATGAAATGTGAGCAGCTCTTCTTGGCCACAAGTGAAGTGTCAGGTTCATCTACCTTCAGTGCTGAGAGAACTGTAGGGACAGATATCTACTGATGGTTTGGACAGATATGTAATGCTGTAGGCCATGCTAGCAGCTCACCCAAATGGCAAAGGTCACGCAAAAAGCTTAGTTTTCTGTTAAGTTACCATTAAAATCAGTGAAGACCGTGTGACAGGAGAACTCCTAATTCATGTGGTTCAGAATTCAGAGTAAAACCACCGTATCATAGTGCACTTGCATATTTGCTTAAAAGCTTCCTATGCTAATGAGTAACAGTTTGGTGAATCACTTGCTTCTCCAAAACCCAAAGCCCTCTTTTCATAAGATTTGTTCTCATCTTTGTGCTTAGGGATATTCAGAGACTATGTACCAGACCTAGGCTTGGGAGACACACAGTGGGCTCAACTGCCACTACTGAGGATAGTATTTTTTACCAGGGGACTGAAGGCACTCAGCGCTCTGGAATTCAGCACCGTATTACAATGGGAGATAAACATGACTGTGAGCAGCAATGGTCTGTCCTACTTGAACAAGTTAATCAGGCAGGTAGGTTGCTATCCTGCACTTACTGTGCAGTCCCACATCTAGCTTTGTGGGTGCTGTAGAAACAGGTGAAGAGACCTGAAACTGCTAGAATTATTCCTGTGTTGATAATGAAAAAATCACTGCAAGTGGTAGGGTGAATACATAATTTATGTGAACAGCCTTTCTTCTTAAGCACTGCTTATGCAAAGTGCTCAGCAGGCTTGATTTTACAAGCCTCCTAAATGTTGTGCTTTAGCCTTTACCAAGCTATGTGGCAATTTCTGAAGAGTTCAAGGGGTGTGACAGCCAGGACTGCAGCCGATGGAACACCTCCAAGAAAGAAAAAACATTAACCATTTCTCTCAGTGAAAAAGAGATAAAAAAGGATAATTTTCTGTTGAAGAGTAATCCCAACTGTTGGGTAGTTCAAGGGGGTGATGTGGAAACCATTCTAAAGTTAGCAATGCTGCAAGAAACTTAAAGAGTTTTGAAACTAGCTAAAATGACCACCCAAAATCATCATATTTAGACACTTAGAGTTTTCTGGTATTGTTTCAAACTGTATGTGTATGAATCCTTTAGAGTTGTCAGCAAAGCTCCCAGATGTCTTAAAGTTTCTTTGAAGAGTCTTCACATTGATTTGAAGAGAAGACAGGTGCAAGCATTGAAATGAGTCTTTCTTTCCTTTCCCTTCTCTCACCTACACAAGGTTTCCTCTCTGAAGTACTTAGTATTTTAGCAAACCGTTTCTGTCTAGTATCACCTTAAGTACCATGGTAACAGTTTGCATTATCTTAAATCCAAGCCCAGTGTGCCAGATTCAAACCAGGGAGGTTAAAGTTCATTGGCATTTTCCTTTGATTGGGCCAAAAGAAGACTGAAATTGATAAGAAATAATGAACCAGACGTGAGTGAAGTAGACTGACTCATGATACATCTTTTCTCTGTTACAAAGGCATGTACAAGCATGGTAGGTTTTTGAAAAGCAGGATCGTATTTTCCCTTCATCAAATACAGAAAAACCTGAAGTTAATGAATTTGCCTATTCTGGCTTCGGTCTGCCCAGATATTAGTCAGGTGGCTAACAAAAGCATGAGAAGAACTGTGTAGTCTTGCTCTCCATAGCATTTTAGTTTAAACCCTTTGCTCTGACCCCTTTTTTTTTCCTACCCCACTTTCAAGCCAGCCATGATCGTGGAGAGCTCTCCCTGTGCTGGGGCACCTGCAAGGAGCCACTCCATGGAAAACCACACATAGGAGCGTTTTGTTGTGACAAGCTGGGAACAGATCTGCCTGTGCAGGTCTGTGTGCCCATGCTTGTGTGATTTTGTGTCTTTGTTGTGGTATAAAGCCTGGAAAGGAGTGAGAGACAGAGTTGCTTGCAGAGAGCAGGCGGGAGCCCTGGGCATCTGCAGCACCACCAGAGGGGCAACTGAGAGCCTGGGGGAGGGTGCCACAACACGGGTCCAGCAAGCACCATGTCTCAGGGGTCAGACCCCTACTCCGTGGAGTGGCAAGTGAGTGATTTGGAGGTGCTCAGGTTTGTGCGCCCACACTCTTGCCAGCCTCGAAATGTGCACTCCAGAGGGAAGCTGAAGTCTCGTAACTGAGTGTTAATTATGTCTGAGTGGATTCTAGAGAAAAAGAAAACCATATACTGTATCAGCAGAGAAATGGTTTCACTGTGAGGAAACTAATGATGCTTTTATCAGGAACAATATAAAGATTGCTTTTTTACTAGTGTGCGTCCCACAGGGTTTGGACTATGAGATATTTCTGTATCTGGCTTTAGGTTCCTCTGAGCTTTTACATAATCAAATCAATATAGCTATGATTCACCCTCTGGCAACAACTGCTTCTTGCAAGTTGCTGCTGCATCTTTAGTGACTAAAGAGAAAATAAATAAATAAATAGAAAGAAACTTATTACAAATCCGTAAACATTGATTTGTTTGGTCTTAGATTTTACTTTTTTTAATTGCCAGGGAAAAAAGAAGAAAAGGGAGGAGGAGGCAGGAGAATATATGAGTTTGTTGTCAATGGGGTAGACGTGATTGCTAGTCTGATGTTTTGGGGGAAGAAAAAAAAATTGGACTGGTAAGATTTCATGAACCAACATGAAGTATTATCCTGACACAGACTGAAGGGCACCTAAAGGGCAGATTGGGCAAAGAAGGGGCAGAGGCTTCAAAAGCCAAGGGACAGAGTCCAGAGGTGGGAAAATTCAATTTTGCACTGACAGCACTGTATTGTTTAGATCTGCATCTTGAGTTCTACATTGTTTAGTGAGAAGTTCCAAACCTGACTTGCCCATCTCTGGTTTCCAAGCAAGTAAAGGAAGAAAGCCCCCCAAATTAAAATTTAAAAACAAACACCACCACCACTCTCTCCTCCTCCCCCTGCCACCCCCCTTTAACCCGCCCACAAGAGATGCCTTGCCCAGCTGTGTTTCTTTCTGTGCCTCCACCTCACCATTCATGCTCCCACCCCTTAACCCCCATCTAATTCCCTTCATTCCAGAAATTCTCTTTCTCTCTTCTGGTGTCATATTGTTAATATCACAAATATTTTACCCTTACAGTTGCTAGCGCAGCACAGTACTCTGGAACAGTCATCACACGTTGGTGGAAGCAACATCCCTTGGGATCGTTTTTTTCTTGTTTTTCCCTTGGCTGATACCTCTGTCGCACTGAAAGAAAAGGGAAGACTGAAAAAAAGATTTGTGCTTTTTACACACAAAACCCCCACCTATTAAACAGACCTCATTTCATCCTTTCTTAAGGGTGTGTACTATCAGGCAGGACTTTGAGGAGAGTGTCCAAGGGGGTTGACACTGTTAGTGCAGGAAACTCCTCAGAGCCCTACCAGGCTACTCACTCAGTGTGGCAGCCTTGGTTGTTGATGTGCCAACACACCTCCCAGCACACTGTTAATCCTGAGCTAACTCCTGGCTAGTGACGTTCCCGTCTGTGACAGGCAGGACTGCTGATGTTTGTAAAGTGCCTTGGGATCTTCGGGCAGATGGTGTCACTGGTATTAGCTTTAGAGGTTTCCAATTGGCTTTCGACAGAAAAAGGAAAAGTACACCTTTACCTACATCCTTGTCCCTTCACCCCTCATTCTGTTTGAGTTTTCCCGGGGTTTTCCACCACTTACTATTTTTAAAAAGAAAGGATATCTTTCTTGCTAAGACCTAGGAGAAGAATTTGAAATTTTCCAAGTACATATCATGGCAGAGAGAATACAGAGGGCTGTTCACATTACAAGTCCATTCATTACTAATGTAAACTTCATTTCTTTCCACAGATCTAGAAGCAAGTTTAATATGGCTCCACATGCTCCCAGAGGTGGGTATTCCTCTGCCCTAGAAAGGCACTGTTCTAGGAGCATGGATGCTCTGGGAGAGCCTGCCGAGATATTTTAAAAATTATTTGCTTATCATTTATTGATACTCAATGCAAAAAATACTCTGTAAATATATTATTCCATACATAGACTTTGACTAGATTGGGAAAATGGTATATTATTTATTGAATAATTTTAGTAATGAACAATTCTTTGGCCATTACTGTTCAACCAGTGGTGATACACATCTTGTGCTAGAGGAGTGGATAATCTGTAGCCATAGATACTACATTAGATGCTGTATAAATCTTAAACCTTATTGGCTTTTTACAGGTGTCTGATGATCACAGTGACTGTTCGTGTTTAAGCACTGCCTTCCTTTGTTGTGAAACACAAGGAAAAAGTTTTTTTCTTCTTGTTGCTGTATAGTTCCAGAGACCGCAGGACTTTGAATTCCTGGAAAAATAAAACCAACTTTAATCGTAAAAGTTGGGGAGCCTTTAACTTCCAAGTTCATGTAGAGACAGTGGTAACACTCCTATGTAAAGCTGTGTCTCCCTTGTGTCCTGACAAAACGCTGTCAGCAAAAATGCCCCCTTTTGGTGAAGTTATTAAGGGTCTTATCCTGATCAGCAATAACACAGAACAAATGGGTAGCAAAACTGATGAGTTTTATGAGTCAGTTCTGTTTTTTCCTCTTATAGCTTCTACCTTTATTTTAGCAATGTGGGGTTTGTTTTCCCAGGGAAATCTAGTCCATGTACACATCAAAGTATTTGACTGAATACAAAAGTAATGTGCAACGTTAGCTTGGTGTCTGCACTTCCAGTAACAAATGAGGCACTATGGAGGCAAGTTCCCAGCTAATGCAAATTGCCATGCCCATACAGAAGCTGGTGGACCAGTGACAATATAAGCCAATCTGCTGCTGAGTGCATGAGGGTTCGACTTCCCCCAGTGCAGGCACACACAATCAGAAAATGTACTTTAAAAATCTAATAATACTTACTTCAGGCTTTTAAACTCCTAAGGGGTAGATAGATACAAGGCAGTAAACCAGCGGAGGGAAAGAAAAACATTTTTAAAAAAACTAATAAAAAAATCCTATAGGAAGGAAATCACACCCCCCAACTCACATACTCCCCCCTCTCTCTTCCCCTCTCCCCTCCCTTTAAAGGGGAAAAAAATTAAAAAAAGAACCTAATCGTTGTGCTTGCTGTGGTATCTTGCCTGGAAATGAACCTATGAGTCGAAGGCATATGGTGCTTATGTTGGAATTGTTTTCTAAACAGACTTTTTGCCTGTGTGTCTTTTTCACCTCTTTCAAAAATCTTGTGCCAAAAGCAGTAAAAACACTGCTGCATTAAACATAAATCAGAGTCCTGTGCCTGCAAAGGACCTCTGTTGTTGGAGGGGGGTTATTGGACTAGGGATGAAAGGAGACCTACCACCGCATTAATCTGAGGTGATTGTGTGGAGCATATTCAGCTAGGATGCTTCTAGCTAGTTATGACAATGTGGAACATTCAAGCAATTAAAGAACACATGCTTCAAGTAGAAAGACTGAATAAGGGATTTAACTGGATGTGCATGTTGCTTTGCCAAAACACGTTCTAAAAGAATGCACTTTTAGGTATTTGTATATGGCTATTTGTATAACAGTGTGAAATAATTTGTTAAATAATTTCACATAAAAGGAGCTACCCACAAGCTGCCACAAATTCACTATAAATTCAGTGTGGGGAAAAGCTACACTATGTCATGCCTGCAAACAATTTTCAGAAGCCCAAATCTGAGAATTAGTTCCCCGTGTTGCTAATTTGCAACTCATTTGGTATGATTTTAATTCTTCTATACTAAAGGCATGGATCTTACATCTGTGATCTCTTCAGACTCCCAAATGATGAAGTGGATCTATCTGTTTCCTACTTGCACAAGAAAGTGCCAGTGTAAATGACAACACTGCAGGAAATTATGCTAGCAGTTTATACACTTGCATAGGTAGTGTATGATCAATTACGTATACTAATGGGTAGGTATGACCTTTACACAGAGAAAGCGATGAACAAATGTCTGGGGCTTATATACGGACTGTGGTTGGAAGTTAGCTTAAGGTGAAAGTGTTTGCCCTTATAGTCTCCAGATATTTCATGCAATTTTTTAGTGAGTAGGGATATTAATCTGGGTATGCTAACTAAATTTCCCTGTGTATTCAACCTGCTAAATTCCACCCATGATACCAATGAGGGACAAGGTTTCCTTATCAAATCACTCTGTGAATGGGTAGCTTATTTTCTGCAGAGTGTACTAGAGACTGGACACTGTTTATAAAGCACTTGGAAATTATTTCTGCTTTTGGAGAGCAGGAGAAACCCATCCATATGTTGCACCTCATGGAGGGACACTGGGGAAGGTACTGGTTCCACAGTTGCATCCTCCGCACCACTTAGTTCAGCAGAAGACTGCTCAGGGACCTTTGCTGAGATTATGCTCAGTTATCTGCTGAGGCATATTTCCTGCTTTGGGGGCAGACTCTCACCTGCTGTACTGTCATACCTGGTGCTGCCAGCATCCCCTTGAGCACAGGGAATAATCCCATGCTCCTCACCGCCATGGAGGGCAAACGCATGCCACATGCATGTGCAGGTGTGTGTGCTCGGGTGAATGGAAGAAGGATGAAGTAGAGATAGTTTTCATGTGCAGTAGTACGCAGAGAAGGCAACATGGCTACTCAGAAAGCAGCATTGTGGCAGGGCCAGAAAGAAACGGGACTGTGGTACTGGGCTCTTGAGCAGATCCTAGAATACCCATCGCTTTTGGAAGCTCATAACCCCTCTCCTTCCACAAGGAACAAAGCCCAGGTGGAAACTCTCAGCCGAAATGTATGAAGTTTCCTTTCTTCAAAGTGCTTTTATTCTCTTGGCATAGGGACAAATTGTGCCTTGAGGGCCAGATCTGCAAGTGGATCCATATGGAGAAATCTTTATGTGTTGGGAACATCATTCAAGTCAATGGGATGCTATGAGGGCACAGAAGCTTGCCAGGTCCAGACTACAGTTTGAAAAGTGTTTTGTGCTCCTTCAAGGTAAAAGGCATACTACAAACCTAAGCAATAATTGTTTTAATAAGAAAATTATTCTGCTTGTTCTTTTAACAGCAAAATGCAAAAAACCCCCCACCTATATAGCTTCTACACAACAGAAAATACTTATTTTTTTCCAACAGGTAGAAGGAATTTTATCTCCTACTTTGAGCTACATTGAAAAAATAATCCAATGGATAGCTTACCCATACCACAGGTACCTGAAAGGATGCAAGTCCTAATAGATCTAATTATATAGTAAAACTGAAGGCATTCTGGGCAGTGCTAGCCATGCTGCGTATGTTCAAGGGACAAGACAACAAATTCTTTTCATGAAAAAAACACCAAACCCTGTAAGTAGTTATTGAGTGAACTTGAAAGTACATTTAGGGAGATCTGGTTATGGTATTTGAATGCAACATGGTACCATAAAGATAGTATTGTATATATTACCTTTGTGTTTCATACAGGTTGGCTGCAACCTGACCTGATGAACTGAGTATAAATCTGGGAATCAGAAACTCCTGTGACTTTACTCTCTATCCTGTTTATTTGCTAGATCACCTTGGATGAGTGACTAAACCTATTTGACAGAACTCTTATTTGTACCTGACTGATATGTGTAAAGGGTTTGCAAGTCAGCTACATAAAGCTTGAAGGTGGAGGCTGAAGGCTGCAGGCACTCCTCATCTTCATAAAGATGGTACTCAGACTATCCTACCAGCCTCCACTGCAGGGGCCAAAGTAGTTTCCTGGGCCTGTGATACAGACAACACAATTAGCAAGTATATTAGATTCTCCTTCACTTCTCTACCCAGTGTCGTAAGACAAATCTAGATTTTCCATCAACTAATTTGGGTCCTTCTGTCATGACCAGAATATAAGAGAGGGATTCTTCTCTTTTCGTTCAGGCATCACAGGGACCTTCGATCTAGTGAGAAGATAAAAAGGTTAATTCAATAAAGGTTAAGCGTCATTTTGTTAGATGTCTATCTCCAATGGAGGTTCAGCCTTTCTTTTGCAAGTCCACTCCCTGCGAAATGCCTGCTCCCATTATATGTGTACTGCAAAACACATGCTAGTTGTTGACTTCAGTGAAAGCAGGACTGAGCCTAAGAGAGCTGCCTGACTTTGCTACATGTTACCAGATCATCCCTGGCTGGAACTGAGAGGCTCCAGATGGGTGGTAGTGGTTTGGCGGGAATGTGTACCCCACAGTAAGGATTTTTTTCTGTTGCCTGCTCTTGACCTTTCCAGAAGTATGTTAAAATGACTACAATCCAAGAAGGCATATTGTGTATAAAATGAATGACAGCTCCTAGCGCCACCAAGAAAATCAAACCCTTTGTTTATTTAAGATCTTTAAAAATACATCTGGGAGTAGAAGTCACAGAGTTATAAATGAGCTCCCTGACCACCACCAAAAAAAATAATTATAATAAAANAGGTATTTGAGACTGCAATCCCTCAGGTACTAAATCTAGTGTTTCCTGGCACTAGATGAATGTTACTGGAGTTAAAACCTAGCACCATAGCACCAGATCTCCATAGCTGTTCATATTTATACTTAACAGGCAAATATGTCATGCTTTCAATATCCCTTTACACTGCCAATTTTTTCTCACATTTTTTTCTCTGATAAAAACAAAGGTGAGAAAGTTCTACTCAGTGGCTGACATCAGCCTATTTTTGTTTGCTTTTCAAATATTTAGTACATACATTTTCCGCCCTGAAACTGTTGTTTTATACTGCTTTTTAATTACCCACTCCGTAGCAAAAAAGGAGGAAGAAGACATTATCTGCCAGGTACACCCATGTCCTCAACACACCACAGTTTTTCACTCCACACAGGTGGAAACAGGAGATTTCTCAGATTCTCATCCTGAATCTTCAGGCCAGTCTGCACTGGCTAAGCTAATCAGCTATGCTCCTCCTAATGCCAGATATAAAGTAGAATTTGCTATCCGGCCACAGCTTACCCATTTTCTGTTTCCCCATGCCATTCTCTGTCACTTAAGACTAGGGATTTTTAGTCTAAATTCACAGCTACTCCCAGTGCTAAGGACTCTCTACACAGGAGAGACTGAGGCTTTCTATTCCCTCTATTCTACAGGGTTGTCACTTTGAAGACTAGGTAGATAGTCTGAGCCTACACCACGGAAGTGAACCCTAGTATTGCAGCTTACTTAGGGCAGGTCTACGGTATTTCCTCTAAAGCCTGTCATTGCTCTTTTTTGGGGTCTTTCTATTGAGTCTTTACCTTAGTGTAACGAGCACCTGCTATGGCCTTTTTTACTGCCTGATCTCATTACACTATTCATTATTTTCACATTTCTTTATAGAGGCCACTATTCTTAATTGATGTTTTCCCCATACATTTCTAAATCTTCAAGGACTTCCAGTATAAATCCAGCCTTAGCAAGTGAAGGATCCAGGTCCCAATATTCAGTTACCGCTTTCACCTTCTGACCTTTCCTCTTAAAATGGAACCACTACAATTGGCCAAAAAATGAACATAAAATGTTTGGCTATTGGTGAAACTAGCTATTCCACGTATTTATGCTGTGCCCACAAAAGCAATGATTCAGCTCCATTGATTTGCTACCAAAAAATAATCAATTAAACAAGCATAAGGAACAGGCGAAATATCAAAAGTCACTTCTGCATTAAAGTTATTAAGTCACTACATTCTATTTTTTTCCATCCTCATCTCATTTTCAAACTCGTGGAACTACCCAGAATATGGATCTAGACAGTGAGTGACCCAGATAGCATGGTAGCTTCCTTCTGTAACATAAAAAACCCCTCTCTACTGCTTGCATTCCTAGTACTCAGTAAGGGCCTCGATCTGCTGAATCCTCCAAAGGGGAGGAAAACAAAAACACAGGTTTCTGAAGGATTACACCTTTTTTTTTTTTTTTTTTTTTTTTTTTTCTTTTTTTTTTTTTTTTTTTCGCCAGAAGGATATTTATCTCCAGAAATGCGCCTCTGGAAACACACAGGGGTTGTCTCCTTGGTTCTGAAGACATAGTTTGGCCCTCTGCAATCTGTTCTGTTCCTGTCCTTTTTTTCTGCCTGCCTTGCAATATGAAAAAGCAAGAGAAAAAGCATGTGTGAATTTGGCCCAGGAGGGAATAAGGAGGGGAGAGATGTTGGATAAGAGTGCATGGTTATGTATTTTCTACATGATATTCAGCTTCGTATTGATTCCATCCATTTGGAGGGCTAAACATGAACCTAATAATCAGATCCTGCTTAAGCCGTGTGCTTCCATAGTAATTGACTCTCGCATATTGNNNAAGATGTTGATGTGTCCCGTATTTCTCAGTGGTAATGCATCTGAGAATGGGCCTTCTCTCCCTGCGTTCTCAGCACTCTCTGTACTGCTGTCACCACGCTCCCTTTAATGGATAAAGCTGTCATCCTCAAGCTAGAATGTCTTGCAGGCACAAAAGACGAAATTAACTGTTCAATAATTTATGGGACGTGGAAAAAACTTTACCCAACAACTTCAATTGATTGCTGTAAGTGTTTTGACTGCACTTGCCTGCTTTGCATAAAGTCAGCTACTTTGGAGAGCCTGATTTCCATTTACAGTAGTTTCTTGGCCCTCTCCACAATACAAGAACTTCGTCTTATTTGAAGGGATTTTCCTGTATTGTGCAGATAGAAATGACATTTTCTCACTTCCCTATAAAGGCATGAGAAAATCAAGATGTCCTGTGAAATATGGTTGATGATAATAATAATGTTTAATAATCAGAGATTAAATTCAAGCAATTTAGATTGTTTTGAGGCTATCCAGTTTTCCAACTCAGATACCACAAAGCAGGCAATCAGTGGACTATATCATCTGTGGACTTGATCATAGGGTGGGGAATCTTTTAATATTTCAAATCAGATCACGCTAATAATTATTGAAATATCTTGTAATTTCAGAACCCCTGAAGTGAACTTGTGGACACAGTCCATCTCCGGGAGATGTGAGTTCATGTCACAAAAGTAGACCACAACAATCTTAGCAAGAAGGTCTATGCAGCAAATTATGTCTTTTCTTAGAATGGTAGATGTTGTCATTTTGCTAGGGAAACTGACAGTGTATTGTGTGTTAATCAGTGGCAATAATTGGTGAGACTCTACTATCACTAGTCCCCTATCAGTAAGAATCTCCAAAAATTCCAGTCCAGCACCTTTCACTATTGCCAGACTCTTTGAAAACAAAGTGTCTACTTGTAAAATGATTTTTTTTCTGTAGTGGACGTCTCATATTACACTTTATTTTTGTTAGTGAATTTGGTGCTCGTGAAACACAACACATGCAATTGTTGGCTAAAGACAGGCACAACAGAAAATAAAGATGGTGGACACCCTTCTGAGATAGTTTTTCTAATACGTTTCCATTCTGCTTTACAAAGTCTCTTTCTGTATTCACAGTGAAATATGATGATTCAATGGTGCATTGTAAGTCCATCATTATGAAAATGTGTTTTGTGTTTGGATGGAAAATGTTAAGGAATCCTTTATGAAACATGACAACTAATCCAAAGTCCATGAGGACCTTGAGAAAGGAAGCTGAGTCTGCCATAGGTGACAGAGACTATGTGGTGTCAGAAAATGATGAGCAAATACTTCCCCACATCTGCTCATTTTTGGGCTGTCGTAGCATGATTTTATTTTCTACAAGCCTAGGTGATTCAAAAGTTCTTAATTAACCAAGGTGTAGTGACATTGATCTTCCTATTTGGTTTTCCTATGCAGTTTTCCAGTGAAACTTTAAGATCAGCAAGGTTGTGCTGAACTTGCCATAATGATTGTGCAAGGAGTTGTGTCTGTAGCATTAATTTGTGCTGGTAAGATCAGGTATTAGCATATCAAAGCCTGACACTTCTAATGGGTATTGGACCTCAAGCAGCAGGAAAATGTCTTTAAGTTTTTGCAAGTTCTTGACCTGCCGCTCTCACAAAGGAGCAGCTGGCCACAACCTGCAGCGAAGTGACATCTTGGAAGATCTAAGAAGATTTAGGTTTGCTATAAGAAAAGAAAAATCAATTTTTAGATTGTTTTATTGGTCAGCATCTAAAGAGTTAACATATGGTTATCTAGGGCCACATCTAGAATAAAACTGTACATAGTACATGCAGTGTGAAGAGGAAATCAAAACAGAATGAAGCAAATAATGAAACCATATCCAGTTGTGTTTATTTGCTTTTCTCATTTCAAGGTGTTAATCCTGTGTTACTGGGAACATTCACAGAATATTTCCCAGATGGAGACACAAACACACCAGTATTTCCTGCCTCTACGTACGATATTTCCATTTTTTCTCCTTCAAGGAGCCCTTTCTAAACAGTCCCTCCAAGTGGGAGGATGTGTTGATTTCCAGTTTATTGTAGTGCTCAGTGGTTCAGCACCGCCCATCAGAATTTTCAGTAGTCTCTGCTGTTTGCTGTGGAGTCTGTTCAAAGTCTGGGCCCCTGGAAGGATCCCCAGGAGGACTACAGCTGGGCCTGTTTGGATATCAAAGTCCAAATTAAAAATTCATGCCAGTGTTTGAAAATATCTGACCAAAATCTTGGTATGGATTAAATCTCCCTTGCCATGCAAGTTTATCCAACTGGGGCTGTAGGATTTATTTTTAAAGTGAAGAAAGGACCANGTTTCCCTCCCTCCCTTCCCTTTATTTTTCTCTTCTATTTTATGTCAGAACTTAGCAAATCAATTGCCCACTCCTTAGCATATTTAGACACCAACTGATGCTGGGGAAAGAGTAGTCTTGAACCTGTCAGCACTGAAATTCAAAGTGGGACATCAACAACACAGCAGTAAAAACATGTTGCTGGAATGATTTCTTGGGTCCTGCACTTCACAGCTGAACTGAAAGCAGTCAAGAGCTTGCTCAGCCACCCTTTTGTAATGACTCCTCTGACAGGATGAGGCTGAGGTAACAGAGATGTCTAAAGTGGCTGTGCTTTTAGTTGATAAATAACTGCTTTACATCTTCCTGCAACAAAACGTTTAGAGCCAGTCACATATCTGTTGACTGTTTCTTTTGCTAAAAGACTATAGGTTAAGTGGAGGAACACTGGTGTGCCGGTCAGGCTTTGCTCTGATTCTTTCCTGCAGGAAGCAGAGCTCTGAATTAGCCAATTATTTGAGAGGGCTGTGAGTAAAGAATAAAATATCTAGGTACCCCAGTAAGATCCACATGGCAATAGTGGATCAGCAGAGTTAGCCTGGTTTACTGCTTTTCTTTAGAAGAAATCCCTAAAGTTTGTGGAGAACAGTTATTCTTTACCGGAAAAGCTCGTAAGATCACAGAATTCCCCAGAGTTGGTCTCCCTCCGAAAGATTTCTTTGTGCTCTTTGTCTGAGCAACTTCTGTTTGTTTTGAATCTGCCTCCCACTAACTCCACTTGCCACTCCCTAGTTCATATGGAGAAAAAGAGAATTGATTGCTATTACCTCCTCTGTGTCACCATGATTTTACAGATAAGAGCAGGAAGGGATTCAAGCCTGCTTGGGAATAGTATTTGCCAGCCATGTGTGGTGCTCAGACAAGACAAGCAAGATGTATCTGTCCTGCAGCTATGTCTAGAAAAGCCTTCACTCTGTCTCACAGACTGAACACAGCGTCAAACCCAAGAAGCCTGTAGCCCCTTCTGTGTCCTCTTTACCAAGCCCATGGATTCTTTGCTGTTCCTCTGCCAACTAACTCCTGCTGGGTGCACATAGGCACGAAAGAGGGTACTGACATCTTAATGGGGCAGAGCTTTCTGGGCACATGCAAGAGGGCCTTGGGGCTTTTCAACCAGGGCAGTGAAAGATATCCCAGAAAGGAGGAAGTGCCACCAGAAGCGTATGCCAAAGAGCAGCAGTGAGTCCCTGTTTTAGGACCTTCAACAGGAGTGTTGTTCACAAGGGTGCAGAGGTGTCTCCAACCTAAGTTCCTAAGCAGGGTGGACAAGACAGCAGGAATGCTACCACCTGCTCTCTCCTTTGACCATCTGCCACTGCCAGCCAGTCCATAATGGCCTCCAGGTACCTTTACAAATGATGCCTGGAGGGCACCAACCAGCAAACAAAGGCATCCAGGCAGCACCCTGTACAGCAGGTGAACCCCAACATGCTCCAGTGGAGGGTGAGAAGATAAAAATGAGTGGTGGTCCTTCTTGCCATCTGGTAAGAAGCAAGAGGTTCTCTGTCAGGCTTGTGACTTCCAGGGAAGTTTTTCAACTACTGTTTTAATTTTTTCATAGGGCAGGATGTGCTGTGCATCTGCTCTTCCAGACCATGCTCTCTAACCAGTCCACAGGCAGCGACCTGGCACCCAGACCGGTGGCACAAAACCTGTGTGGGTTCACAGCCCTCGGTTTTGTTTACTCTGCTTCTGCAAACACAGGAGGACCCCACCGCTGCCTGCTGGAGGGAAATTCTCTGTTTCTCGCGTGCCGCTGAGGGCCAGACCAGAACAAAGCCAATGTTTATGTTCCCTGTCTTTCCCCGAGTAATCCGCCCCAGGCCCTCACCCCAGCGGGGCCCCTGGGCCCGCTGCCTCTGGGTGGACTCGGAGAATTTCCAGCTGGCCCACACAGGCCAGGGTGGTCTGTCCCTCCGCGTCTGCCCGTCAGCAGAGACAGGGGGGTGGAAACCCACCTCTCTGCTCCCTCGTGGGCCCATGCCAAATTGAAGATGGCCCAGTAAAAAAGGGGTGGGGGCTTTTCCTCTACACTTGCGACTGCACTTTGGCTTATTTGAGCCAGCTCCCAGTGAGAAGGGATGGGCTGCTTTTAAATATTTTCTCTTGCTTTTTTTGTCTCCCAGTAGGGCAGGCAGTCTCTGGAGAGCTGTTAAGCGTGGGCTGGCTTTCAGGGCTTTCTCCTAGCGAGCAGCCTTTCTCTGTGAAGCCAATTCAGCTTGCTTGCACTTCACAATGTGAAGAGGTTTCTTCACATGACAATAATAAAGTATTTTTGCACTTTATAGCATGTGTCTCCTCTCTGGACTCCAAACCCTTGGGGAAGGTCTTTATTCGTATCATTTCTCTCTCTTTTCCTCCCTACCTTTCCACATAGCACTCAGGGAGGGGGAACGATGACGAAGGGGAGGGGATGCCTGGTGCATGTTAGTTTCTATAGGGAGAGACAGCAGATCAAGGATGCAAATCTAGTAGGACTGTTGCATACAGAGTTCATATTGGTATATAAGAACACAGATCAAGGCAGAAACCAAAGATGCTAGGTGAGGCAGGAAAGACTAGCTACTTGATGCACCCGTGTTCACCTTGTGTTTGCTTGTACAGGGAGTGGTTGTCCATTCTGCCTGAAGTAACATTTGCTGAAGCAATAGCTCTTCTTAGAAGGGAAAGGAATCATCCAGTTTCCCACTCCACTGCAGCTGAATGGTAAAATATACATAAAGAACTTTTTTCCCCCCTTTTTCCAAATGGGGAGTAGAGACGGTTTTGCTGCAACAGAGCAGGGAAATCTGGTCTAGAGGAGCCTGCAGCCATCAACAAGAGGTACAGATGTCATGAGCTCCCTGTAACCACCCCTTTCTTATTGAAGTTCAATAAGGCCAAATGCTGAGTCCTGCATTTCGGTCACAACAGCCCCAAGCAGCACTACAGGCTTGGGGAAGAGTGGCTGGAAAGCTACCCAGCAGAAAAGGACTTGGGGATGCTGGTGGACAGCTGGCTTAACATGAGCCAGCAGTGTGCCCAGGTGGCCAAGAAGGCCAACAGCATCCTGGCCTGTATCAGGAATAGTGTGGCCAGCAGGAGTAGGGAAGTGATTGTGCCTGTGTACTTGGCATGGGTGAGGCCTCACCTCGGAAACTGTGTTCAGTTCTGGGACTCTTACTACAAAAAGGACATTGAAGTGTTGGAGCACTTCCAGAGGAGAGCTACCAAGTTGGTGAGGGGTCTGGAGAACAAGTCATATGAGGAGAGGCTGAGGGAACTGGGCATGTTTAGTTTGGAGGAAAGGAGGCTGAGGGGTGGTCTTATTGCCCTTACAACTGCCTGAAAGGAGATTGTAGAGAATTGGGTGTTGGCCTCTTCTTCCCAATGAATAGTGAAAAGACCAGAGGAAATGGTCTGAAGTTGCAGCAGGGGAGGTTTAGACTGGATATCAGGCAGAATTACTTCACTGAAAGAGTGGTCAGGCACTGGAACAGCCTGCCCAGAAAGGTGATTGAGTCACCAGCGCTGCAGGGCATGCTCTAGTAGTCAAGATTGCAGAGAGTGAGTTGTGTTTTTGTGTACGGTTGGACTTGGTGATCTCAAAGGTCCTTTCCAACCGTAACCATTCCGTGATTCTGTGATTCTTAGGTTTGCTGTTTGTGACATTGTTGAGACATCTGGACCAGGAGACCAGCATCATTTGCACAGGAATGTGGCTAAGCAGGAAGATACTGGTGTAGCCACCACAGGCAAGAGCAGTCTGGTTGTCTGTATGTTCCTCCACGTGCGCTGGTGGGTCCCTACATTGCAAAGACTGCTCCTTGTGATCTGAATAACTGCTGCAGCCCTGCAGAGGAGGTGAGGTAGAAATATGGGTCTTGCCTACATCCCTAGGAGAGCCCAGCACTCTTGATAAACCTGGTGGTGAAGACAGCCACCTGCTGCCTTCTTTGACTTTTCTATACACTCCCACAGATATTTCAGTCTTCCTCATTGGCCGTTCTTGGCCACAGCTAGTGAAAAGCCATATCTGAAACTCCCATTGTTGCCTCAGGCTGTTTACCATTAGTTCTACAGCTTTGCTGTGGAATTAAATTGTTTCTTCTCATTTTCCACGGCCCTGCAGTCTGTCATGGATGGAAAGAGAGAGTCATAAGCTAAGTCTTTATGTCCTAACTGAAAGGGGGTGGACAGGAAGGCAGAAAAATTCTTTCTCAGCTGCCCAAGTAGCTTAAAAGCCATGCACAGTTAAAGGGCAGCTGCCTAAAACTGGGTACTGACAAGAAGTAGCTCATGAGGGGAAAATAAGAATGCAGAATATTGCCTACTGAGATAGTTTATGGTAATGAATATGCGAGAAGTACTTTGCGTTTTCACTGGGACAAAGCTCTGTCCATGTTGGATTTCTTCAAGATAGCTCTGCTCACCTTTCAGTGTGACCTGGAGTTATAAGATCTAGAAGGCTTTTGATTATAAGACTTGAGATATCTCCTAAGATCTTTATGGGATAGTGATCTTTTGGGATTACTCATACTTTTGCCTTCTTTTTGTGTAATTTTGTGTATTTTTTCAAAAAACCTAAGGAAAATAAAACATCCTCCACTTAAAAAACCAAAGGGCACATTTTTTTCCTCCTTCACTATCTCTATTTGCATGGAAGCCAGACTGGTTTGCATCAGTAGTCAGAGGTCCTAAGTTGAGGAATTTATTAGAAACACAATGGGACATCCAACTGGTGCAAGCTTCCCAGACTTACCATTTCATTCTCTTAAGGGCTGTTTTTAGCTTCTTGAGGGAGGTGATTACAACTCAGAGAAGAACTTGAGAAGAAGAGTAAGGCAGTCCTTTGTCAAATTCCACAGCTTCTTGTATTTATGGCAGTGAGCAGAAGTGCATGTTGATCCAGCTTTCTCAAGTTTCCCTGCTTTTTCGGGAAAATACTGGATACTGCTCCTAAGCCAGAGGTCCATAGAAAGATTTTCTTGTGAGGAAAGATGCATCATAATCCTAGTGGGCAGTGTCTCTCTGAATGACTTGTTTTGAGACTGAGGAAATAAATGATAGAGTTAAAGAAAAAAGAAAGATAAAGAAAGCATGCATAAGAGAGTAGATCATGAGTGCCCTAGACAACCTACAGCACAAGGGTAGGTTGCAGGGGAAGAATAATTTTGGCAAATATAGAAGTAGGACCCAGAGTTGCAGCCTTTTCTTTCCCTGTATCTTCTTCACAACGGGCTGCACTCCACCCACCTAGCAGCTGTAACCTCTCTTACTCAATGGGAACAGTGGCAACCTTCTCTGGCATGGCAGTAGGGCAGGCAAGAGCTGCTTGTGCAGTCATTCTTCACCACCTCAGCCTAAACTGAGTTTACTTGAGGGAGTGGGATGGAAGCATCTGGCATATCGTTCGTGGTCTGGCTGACTGTTGCTTCCTGGGAAAGCAAGAAGGACAGTGGAGAAATAAAGGGTCGATACCTTCATAACTGCACACATCATAGGAGACACGAACTGTGTACCAGAGTTCAGTGTATTCTATTACCTTTTGCAGTTGTTCTGCACCAAATGATTGTGTCTGTTACTGCTCATGTAGAGAATCTGCAAACATGTGTAACCTGAGGTTCAACAAGCTGATAGGCTTGGCAGATACATGCATGCTCTCGTCTGTGAATCTTAGCTCAGCTCTCAAGAATGATTGCAGTGATACAGCACAGGCCAAGATTCTGATCTCATTTACACCCTTGCCAATGCAGAATAACTCCACTGATGCCAAAGTGTGGTCCTAGAAGCTGTCCAGCCGTGGCCTGAACTGGAGTTTCATTGATGAGAAAGAGTTGCATCCAAAATGTGTTTCCTACAGTGGACTATGCATAATGAACCAGAATAATTGAACAATCGTGAGCGAAAGCACAAGCACAAGTCTGGACTGGTTTGAGATCTGGGATGAATACAGTGAATTTGTAACTATTTCGTATCTTGTGGCTGTGCAATTTTCTTCTTCTTTTTTTTGAATCTGCATTATCCATAGTAAAGTTTTGCTAGGTCTGATAGTAGGTGGGATACTCTATTCAGCATTTACTTGGAGGCTTCTTATCTGTAGATGTAGGATACACAGGAACATCATCATCAGAGGAGACAGGTCACATGATATGAATCCTCTGTTTTCCAACATAAGACAAAGTTTCTGTTGCTGCAACATGCACATAAGTGCCCTTAGATAGGACCTTAGATTTTCCTTTAGGTCCTCAGAGTGTTAATTATTCTAGCTTAGAGTCAACCATACCTTAGCAAAGTGGGTCAAAGTCGCTTAAGATACTGATACTGAAGATATCTTAAATGGTCTTCTGATTTGGCCCCTTGAGTGTGGACTTAGATTGACGATCTGCACAAGAGTTGTTAGTGTGTAGAGACAGGGGCTGCATCACAGTAGTAACCTGAAGAAAGGGCGGGAGAAGAGCAAACGGAGAATGAGAGAAATGGGGGCAGGGTGGAGAAAAGTTTAAAAGCAAGATGAAGGGGAGGAATAAGAAGACTCCACAGGGTCAGGCAGAATCTGATAAACTTTGACAAAAGCTTCAATGTACTTGGAGGAGTTTTCTAAACCTTCTAACTTTGTAACATTCTCCCATCAATAGTCCAGAGGTGAAGTGATTTATGAATATACATGCTTACACAGTTCTCTGTGAGCATCTTGATAAGGTAAATATATCACCCAGCAGGAGGCTACACTACACACTAGTCTCCTTCCTCAGAGAGAAATTCAGTGTTGTGGGCCCCAGCTATCCCTTTCTGACATACGCAGGGCGTGCAGTTTAGTTCTTCATTAAAAAATGTCCCATCGAGGTGTTTAAACACAGATCTCCCTGTAAGGGTGAATACATTGAATTGCCCTCCATCCAATTCTTCTCCATTTAATTGGTATAAAGCAGCTTCCCCTTGGCTACTTCCTCCCTTGAAATTACATAAGTATCCTCACTAGAAAGGCATAGGTAAATATTTTACACTGTGCACCATGGATTAGGAGCACAGCTCCCATTAACCAGAGCTGGAATCACGCGGCTGATTTTCCCCTCACACTGTGCTAGAAATGTACCCTACAGGATGCGGAGACTGGGCTCCCAAGTGCCACCTTACGAAGAAGGTGTGGAACACTTTCATTTAATATTGCATGTGTTTCCATTAGCAGAGTCAATTGCTCTCTGTTCTCAGTTTTAAGACTCCCTGTTTCTCTCTATTACAGCTCTGTTTCCGACCGCCTGCCAATCCTCCCTAGTCCTTCCACCTGAGCCTGCAAAGTTTCGATGATATAACACCGTAAGCTCTTGATTTTCGTTTGCTTTAAACTTTGTGTTCTCAATTACAGATGTGCTGAACACTGAGCACTTCTATTTCTCATGGGCTTACTGCTGCTTAGGAAAGCTTATGTGCTGAGTGTATTGTCAATTCAGGGTGGCAACTCAAGGGGTGCAAGTAGAGCAGAGGCCTGAGTATTGTGAAACCTGCAAAGCACACGGGGAAAACACATGTGGCTGCTACTTTGATTCAAGCACCAGCAACTGTCCACACTCCATGGCTCCTACAGAGTGCAAAATTTATGCACTCGTGTAAATACTAAGCAAAAACCAGAATGCATTCATCATATATGTAAAAATAGAGCTGTGGTTAAAATACCATACACTCTGGTCTGCTGCTACTCTAGGAAGTGGTGTCTCTACTACCTGCATGGGTATGATTGCCTGGTCTTGTCTTTCCTCATTTACAGCTGTGTTGCTTGACGCCATCAAGCTTTGTCTTTACAGGATAGTGAACTCCTCCTGCCTAGGAAATTTAGAAAGGGAAATGGCCTGTTCCAAGCGGTTTCTGCAGGTGAAGTTATGTTGTGGCAGCTAGTAACAACCTTGAATTTCCACTTATGAAAACATGTGAAAGGTTTTTTTAAAATTCTAGTTGAAAATTTTAGCTTTCAGAAAAGTCAAATTTCATTTTTANGCTATTCAGCTCGGAGAAAAGAAGGCTCCAGGAGACCTTCTAGCAGCCTCGCAGTATCTGAAGGGAGCTGACAGGAGAGCTGGAGAGGGACTCTTTGTCAGGAAGTCTAGTGATAGGAAGAGGGGTAATGGTTTTAAATTGGAAGAGGGGAGATTTAGATTAGATATTAAGAAGAAATTCTTTCCTGTGAGGGTGGTGAGGCCCTGAAACAGGTTGCCCAAAGAAGTCATGGATGCTCCATCCCTGGAAGTGTTTAAGGCCAAACTGGATCAGGCTTTGAGCAACCTGGTCTAGCAGGAGGTGTCCCTGGCCATGGAAGAGGGGTTGGAAGCTGATGACTTTTAAGGTCCCTTCCAACTCTAACCATTTTATGATTCTATAAAATACGTATAGAAGTGTTGTACTCCAACATGTAAAATTACACAATGACTTCAATAAGTCTTCAATGACTTTGCTTTAAATTTCAGCTCAATTAGAAATAGTAGATTAGACTTAATATTTGTATGAATGTGCGAATTGAACCAAAAGTAGTCAAAATGCCGGGGAACATCAGAAAAATATTTTTACTTAATCATAACTTACATACATACATCAAATTTATCAAGCAGAAAGTGACTGAAATAGTTCCTCTTTCCTTTTTTATTTTTCTTTAAATTTTACTGAATTTAACCTGTTCTTCAAAAGTGCTTTGATCTTTTTATTATTATTTAACCACATTCCTTAACAGAAATGTCCATTAATTGTTTTCAGCAGTTTGATCCAGAACACAGCTGCTGTGAAATTCTATATATGACCCACCTTCAACATGAAAATCTTTGCTACCTCCTTGCTGATCCTGTCTTTTGTTTTGAGTTCTTTGCTAATAAGTAATGAAAATGTTACAGCCTTACAGCTTGTTTTGTGGTTGCAATTACGTAATCATTATTAATGAAGCAACAATGTCAAAACTGTGTGAAACCAAACTCACATTTAAGCACTTACAATAAACAGATATAAAACAACAGATGTCTCATTTTTATTCTCCAATGATTTCATCCCTTGTTAAAAATAAACGTCTGGTTTAAAAAAGAAAAGGGCTTTTCTCAACTCTCACAAATTAATTGAATCCAGAGCCTGGTGATACAACTAAGGAGTTCTCTTTTTTCTTCTTTTCCACCCCCACTCCCCCACCCCCTCCCCCTTTTTTTCTTTTCCTTTCTTCCCAAAATTTGTTTGTGGGGATACTTTTATTCAGCAAGCAATAAATTCACTTCAAAGCAATGTAGAGTTTCTAGGAAGTCAATGGTGTAATGGTCATCTGCCCCAGCTGAAGTGTTCAGTCAGAGCTGTAGCCAAAGTGCCAGGCTTGTCTTCACACTTGAACACCCTAAAATTTTAGGACAGAGATGGTTTCTGTTCACCATTTCGTTTCAGGCAGTTGATACTGGTCAGTTACAAATGTTGGTTCAGGTTTGGGGTCAGGATTTGTCAAGCGGTGCAGGGAGGTCTCTAGATCTGGGGAACCTCAGAAAGCCAGCATTTGGTTTTATGCAAACATCAAAAGTCCAGATGCTTATTTGAACCATCCGCATCTGTTGAGTCTGTAAAATTGGGCTGGAAACGTAGCTGGAATAGGTTTCCCCGCAAGATTTCATAGACTTTGCAGTTGAACTTGTGGCCAGAAATACCAGAGCTTCTTTTGCTATTTGAGCACTTTTTATTCCAGTGCTAACTAGGAATGTGTAGGTTACATTTAATGAGAGGGTGGGATACGCAAAAATTTTAAAACTTCGCAAAGATTCAGATCTAGTGAACAGGCACTATGAACAATAAGATACTTAATAAGAAATGAAAACTCTATTAGCAATTTGTGAAGAAACGCAAAAATATATTAGAAGATGGATAGTTTTTTATTTCTCTGAAGGATAAAACTCAATCTACTTTTTACTAGAAGAAAATATTTGGTAAACTATTTTTTTTTTTAAACAAAAGCATAAAAAACCCCAACTATTTTTAAAATTTTATTCAGCTTCTTAGTGAAAGCCAGTGTCCAAATTTAGGATTTGGACAACGCTTTTCTTTTTTTCAGTCCCTCTGGCACTATAACAAGTGCAAAACAACTGTCTGAGCACTTTATTGCAAATCTTGCACAATTTTAAACACACAAACCAAGGTTCTTGCAAATTGTGTTCTGAGACTATAGCACATTTATGCTTACAGCACTATAAGCAATGACAAGATGCTTTGAACAATCTGTTTTCTCAAATTAGATTAACATCATGGTGCAGCACAATCTGCTCATTGACACTGAAGGCACAAAAAAAAATTGGTGTTTTGTGTTCTCCTTTAGGACATTGTTTTGGCAATAGACACTCACTGTCTATGTCATCATGAAGGATGTGGTGCACTTTTAGAGCTGCTGTTCTTCAGAAGAGACATCAGGCTCAACACAGATCTGCTGATCATCAAGCAGTAAAAATACAGGCAGCACCTGAGGGTCTTTGCCAATGCTGTTCTCTCTGGTCATACCACACATTACATGCAATCTATTTTTAAAGGTAATGGGTGAACAAAAATTGCCTACCATATTTGTCTGCACTTAAGTGGCAGTACCTGACATATCTGAAGTCACTACTTCCAAAAAAAATTCACAGAAAGCTTTACCAGCATAATGGATTAGCAAACAGCTAATGCAATCTTTTTCTGCGTAGTACTCAAACCTTTACTGTGGAAACAAACTTTCCCACCATAGCTGAAAGTAACAATAACCTTCCTCTTTTGTGCAGCCACTATTACAATCATACCAAGTTTGTGCATTGTGCAAGTACTCTCATATTCACACTCGTACTGTTAATCCTGGCAACTACCAATTAAACTTCCTTCTGAATTTACTTATTACATACTTTCCTCTGCAAAGGACAATTTTTATTATTTATCAGAGCAAAACCAAACCCCAGGAAACTGAAACAGAGAGTGACCTATGGTTTTAACCTTCAATCAACATGAAAATAGGTGACTGCTTTGTTTTGCTGGGTTTTGCACATTATAATAATACTTACAAAGAAATCCTTGAAAGCATCTGTTGTGTTGAGTGGCTGCATGCAAACAACTTTCGAATCAAGTAACTTTGATCTTTGACTTACAGACTACAGGGCAAAGGTTATAAACACGAGCTTTGTTGTCCTGTTGGCAGCAATTCCTTTTGAAGCTTCCTGCTTCCAGTGAAAGTGATATACAGTAACATACACAAATCTCAGTGCCTTTGTTTTTGTAAAGGAAGAAAATTACTAATCCCATAACTTCTGGTATTTGATCAACTTTCTATAGATAGTGTTAGCAAGAATCTGACCTTGCAGATATATACAAATGTAAAAATTAAAAATGAAACTGTTCTCAAAAAACATATGTGCATGCATAGGTAACGTGCAAGCAGAGAACCTAGCTGGCTATTTGTAGATTTACATAAGGAAATTTGGGTGTTGTGAAGGTAACTGCAAGATGGAAACATGATTTACTAATCCAGGTTAGAAAAATTTGGCTCTAAGAGACTTTGTTAAATACTTAGACATTGTCATTCGAATGGGTTGTAGGCATTTTATAGCAACTCAGCTGAAATGAGCCAAAAAATAAAAAGGCTGTTCTAACTGTAATGGGAATCCAGTGCATAAGGACTTTGCACTGATATGAACAAAATATACTTATATTGCCTTTTACATAAAAATAATAATAATAATAATAGTAAGTGTGCTGAAAGAATTTACTGAAATCTTATAATACCAGGAATTTTGACTGCCTTGGCAAAGTGGAAACTTCACAGTTACTCAGACCTTAATGTTGGGACATTTGCCTACCCTCAAGCAAAGCCATTAACAGCATCTAGTCCTTAAATTGGTATCTGAAGCAGACCTTGCAGGCCAAGACACAGCACAAGTCAGTGGTGTGAGGTTCTGTGCTATTAATCGGCAGAATTCTCATTTATATGTAGCTAAAGAATTACAGCTGTTTCATACAATGGATAATAAATGAGCAAGACAAAACAAATGAGCAAAGCAGTCCTGTCCTGCTCCACCCCACCCCCTGATGCTAATTATCCTGTCTCTTGCAGCATGTCAGTTCCATTAACTTCAGCTTGGGGTTTTTGTGTGCAAGGCTTGGGACAGTTGCATCCCAGAGCAAGTACACTGGTGAGATAAGCGGCAGCCAAACAAATAGCTGGAGTGCAATTTTCTGAGAAGTTGTGAGTAGTCAAAGCCTCATAACATTCTCTAGTTTACTCCATCTCCTCCTTTAATCTGACTCCCTCTCACTCATGTAAACTGTTCCTCACCTTTCTTTCCCTTCAGCACAGAATATTAAAAACACTAAATGCTAAAATATGGCATGAAATGTACCCCTTTACAGCCATTTTCTAGCAAGCTTTGGCCACTATTTATTTCACTGCTGAATTTGACCTAGAGGCATCCATGGCAGATACAGCTGTCTTCACTGGCTTTGCTGTGTGTTTTCCAATGCGTATTTTCTCATCGTGGTGGCTGGGTGCCTCTCACAGGAACCCCAGGTAGTCAAAAGCCCTTGCTTACACAAAGCTCAAATGGAAAAAATCCAAGCCGCCTTCTAAACACTTTGAAATAACACTCTCTAATGCTTCCTACGGGTGATGTTGACACATTTACAATGTTGATTTAAAGGGTATGGGGAACATACTTCTTCCTGACACCACAAACGTGAAGTTACTGGTCCACCCTATCAATGGAACCACACTGAAATGGCTGCCAGCGGGTCTTGAGTGCCAGGTACTTAAAACTCAGAAAACGGGCAGATGGTGGCCTCCATGGCTGTGAGAAAAACCTTTGAAGGCTCCCCTGCTTTATGCGTCTCCAGGCTGGAGTCACAGTCAATACTAAGCACTGTTACTTCAGTTCCTGAGATATTTGGACCAACAGTTCCTGAACTTTCTATGAACCATTTTAGCTCAGGTTTGCAGTACCAAAGTACATGCTAAGATTTCCTTCATTTCTTTACCCTATCCTTCATTCACAAGTCTTTGCTGGAACTAATCTAACTGTAAAGGTTTGTCAGTCTTCAGATGTTCTAATTTCTCAATCACCTGGTCTGACATGATCCTGATTTTCTTCAATATTTCGTCTTCCACCCCTGGGAAATTTATGTCCGTTCCTCGCATTTGTCTCCCATCTTCCTTTGTGAACACAGAGGGGAAAAATTCATTTAATTTCTTTCTCTCTTTCTTTTTTTTTTTTCCCTCAGCAAAGTCTTCTTCTGTCAATAAATTACTCCTGCCACATCCTGCAGGCCAGTTGTCTCTTTCTTTGACCCCTATGTTTCTTAAGGTAAAAAAAAAAAAAAAAAAAAAAAAAATTTCAA